>JAODAL010001931.1:0-211753 GCA_025379985.1 Phyllomedusa bahiana
CCTGTAAAGGTACGGGAAGGGGAAAGAAAGAGATGTTTATGCCAATAAATGCTGAAGAACCCCCCAACAGCCTGAACGGGAAAAGTTTTTTTTCTGAAGTGGTTGAAGAGCAGGCTCTGTAAAACAGCATGGTGACAACACCTTTTTAACCTTGGTATTTGTAAATTTTCTATCCCCGGCTAGCTAGGAAAACCCTTGGTATGCAATACAAACATTCTTTGACAATCTCTACAACATGATCCATAAAAAATGACTTATCAAATGTAAAGAATCACATTAATATAGTTATATACTACAGCCCCAGATTTACTGATTAGTGTCCACCAGAATTGTCTGGTAGACACTCTGTCACAAGTAGATTTAGACAGCAAGCAAATTGTTTTTGCACCAGGTGGATCTGCCAAGCTCCCCTGTTTTGGGAAATGAAAGGGGTTTGGTTTCCCAGGAAAAGGGGCACAAGAAACATTATGAGCCAAAATTGGGTAAAAAATCTGGCACGGAACTAACGATTGGTATAAAAGCTTGGCCCAACCCAAAAAGCGTTTGTTAAAATTCATCAAGTTTACACTACATTTTTAGACGGGCCCCCATGGGTAAATGTGCCCAATTTTTTTTTATTTTTGGGGGTTTAAAATAAGGATGATATGTTTTGTTTTATAAAAAAAATCAGAAATTTACATGAAATTTCATTTTGCAAAATTTGATATCCTTTCTTAATTGGATATCGACACCCTAATTTTTTTAAACTTGTTTAAAAGAGTAATATTGTATATTTTTAAAGGCAATTTAATACATTTTTAAGTAAATTTCTAAAACCAATTCAGTTCTGATGTGGCTTTGAGGGTCTTAAATATTATAAACTCCTCATAAATCACCCTATTTAAAAAAAAAATAAAAAAACAGTTAACCCTTTAGATGTTTTACTGATATTAAAGTGAAGAGGAGATACAATTTATTTCTAATTTACTTTTTTTGTAGTTACAGTCATATGAAAAATTTTTGGGGGGGCCCCCTATTAATGTTAATCATTTTTAGTTTAAAAAATTTGGGGGGGTTTGCAACACCCATTTAAATTTTTGCTAATTAATAACTGAGGGAAACCAGTAATATTTCCGGATTAAAAATGAGGATTATTGTACTAAAAAAAAGGTGAAATATGCTTTTAAACCCAAATTTTGACGGGTTTGCAAAAATGGGGGTTTTAAACCTTATTTTTATTGATTTAAATACCCCTTACTACTTTTTAGGGGCCTTTTTTGAAGCAAAACATTGGTTTTGTAACCCCACTGAGCTTTGAACTTTCATACCCAGGTGTATCCAAGGGATAAAAGAAAAGGTTTTTAAAGGGGGGCCCAATTGCAATTTTGTTCTCCTTTTGAAATTTCCCCTGTGAAGAGTGGCATCAGGGGTCCTCAAAAAAAACTCTAAAAATTGATCTGAAAAAAAAAAGATTGTTCAACATAGTTGTTCAGGGGAAGGATAAAAAAAAATTTGTTTTCAGAGTTTTAAATGCCCATTTTCCCCAATGTGGGGAAAACTTAGAAAAGGGAAATGGAAGCCCCAAGGGACATTTTCTTGTTAACCCCCAAAGGGGCAGGGCAAAAAAAAATTATCAGGAAAGGCAGAAAAGAAGAAGGGTTTTGGGAGAACAGTCGAGGACAATCCACAGACCCCTCCAAAGGGGTGAAATTTCATTTGCTGCGATGGTGTCACTGGGGCATCGGTCAACAATACAGCACCTTTGCAAAAGGGAGGAAGCTGTATGGGAGAGTGATGCGAAAAAAGGGCGTTTCTGAAAGCACCCCCAAAACCGGGTCGCCTGAGGTATGAAAAGATTTTTTGGCCCAGCCGCTTCTTTTTGGGAAAAAGAAGGCCCTGTGGACTGATGAAACAAAGTTTGGGAGTTGTTTGGTCATAAAAAAAAGGCGTTTTTTGTGGCCCCCCCAAAAACACGGGTTTCCCAAGAAACATTGCTACCCACTGTAAAATTTTTGGTGGGGGTTTCCCTTCTTGCTTTGGGGCTGGGGTGGGCCAAATCCCGGCCCCCTGGAATCTTTTTTAAATTTGGGAGGGTCGCTTTGGATTAACTCGGTTTCAGCAGATTTTTCAAAATTAATGTACAAAAATTTCAGTGATGAATTTAAAGTTAGCCGGGGAGGGATATTTAAGAAAGACAATGACCCCAAAAACGGGCTCCAAATCTCTCAGGCATTCATGCAGGGGGAAAAATTTAACAATTGTTCGGAAGGGCCACCCTGCCCCAGCCCTGAATATTAGTTGAAATTTGTGGTTACTTTGAACGGGGCTGTCCTGCTCGGGACCATCAAATTTAATGAAACTTAAATTGTTTTGTAAAGGGGAAAATGGTCAAAATACCTTCACCCAGGACCCAGGAATAAATTAAAAGCTACAGGAAGCGATAGAGGTTTTTTATTTTTGCAAAAGGAGGTTTCTAAAAAATTTTAAAGGGCACTTTTCTGTTGGGGGTCCCCATACTTTTGCCCCTTTAAAATTTTTGGGTTTTTAAATTTGCATTTCCCAATTTTGTGTTATTTACAAAAAAAATTTTTTAAATCCGGAAATATTTACTGGGGTCCTCGGGTTATTAAAATATTTAAAATTGGGAAAGGGGGGTTTGCAAAACCCCCAAAAATATTTAGAATAAAAATGCCCTTAAGTTTAATAGGGGTCCCCAAAACTTTTTCATATGACGGTTTTTAAAATTGAAATTTCCATTTTTTTTTTTTAACAAGGATAAGATGAAAATTTAGATGAAAAAGAACTCAATATTTATTTCCCTGACTTTTCAGTTTTTAGAAACCCCGTTTGTGGTTAAATGTGCTTTTTTACTTAAAACCAGCCCGAGGGAAACTTCAAGTCTTGGGCCCTGTGAAAAAAAAGTGAAATGGGCCCCATTTTTCCTGCGCCATTTCCCAATTTATGGTGTCATTCTAGGGTGGCAAAAAAGGGTTTTTGGGGCCCCCCCTAAGGCTGCGGGCCCGGGGGGTTGGACTGCTACCCCCTGCCCCCCCTTTTGCTCGCCCCTGCCCCAAAAATTTGAAATGTTTATTTTCCTTAAAGTATTTTGGGGGCCTGTTTTATTTTACAATGTTCTTCAGCCACCAATTAATTTTGTAGAGGCCCCAAAGTGCAAAAATATAGCAAACACCCCTTCCATGCCAAAAAAACCCTTTAAATTTTTTTTTGCTATGATTTTCAGGAAAAAACAATCTATATGTACAAAATGTTTATTTGAAGAAGGGAGCAGTTCTCCTTTTTTTTCCCAATTTTTGTTTTATGAATCCCATTTTGAGGGAGTTTAAAAATTTGTTAAAAGGATTCCCAAAAAAAAATATAGTTCGCCCGTTTTTTATGGGGGGGGAAAGGGGACCCTTTTTTGGTCCCAAGAAGGGTTTAAAATATCAGGTTTGGGATGAATTTGGGAGGTGGATTTTGGGGAAAGGCCCTGAAGGTGGGCCCTTTTCACCCTTGGGGTTCCAGGGGGGGCCCTAAAAAGGGAAAAAGGCCCTGCTGGGTTCTTAAAGGGAAAAAAGAAGGGGGAAAAAGGTACTTGTGGCCTTAGCAAGGATTATGGTAGTTTTTTTAAAATAATTCCCCCATGCTGGGAAATTTAAATTTTTTTGTTCATGGGTTTTTGGGAATTTTTTGTTTTTCTTTTTTGGGCTTTTGGGTTGTTTTACTTAGGGTGGGTTTATATTATGGTGAATAAATTTTTTTCCCCAAGGGTTTTTTTAATTTTGTTTGTTTTAATAGTTTTGTGTTTTTTCCAATTTTCCCCCTTTTTAAATTTGGGGTAATTTATAATCTTCTTTATAAATTTTTGGTTGATGTCCCTTTCTTTGGCTGACCCCCCTTTTAGAATCTAGGTGAGAATTTTTTAGTTGTTGAATATTTTTTTCTTGAATATAAATTTTTGGGAAATTTAATATTAATATTTCTTACAACTAAAAATTATAGAATTTTGGGGTTTTTTTTTAAAAAAAAAAAAAAATTTTTCAAAAATCCCCCAAAAAACATTTTTTTTAAGGGTTTGAAATAGAAAAAAAAGCCCCAAAAACAATTTGTCATTTTTTCAGCACGAATACCCAAGTAAAAAATTTGTTTTTGGAGGTAAAAACTTTTTTGGGCACAGGCCCCAAAGGGGGAATTTTGCCCCCCTTTAGCTTTTGGCAAGCCTTGCTGAAGCGGTTTGTGGCTATTATATCACATTTACAGTTCCCCTAAATTCAAATTTTGTTAAAAAAAACCCCCGGGGGGGTGGTTTAAACAGGGGCCTTTGGGGGAAAAGCACCCTTTTCAGAGTCCTCAGATTTCTTTTGCCCACCCGATTCATGCCTTTTTATCTTTGGGAAAAACCAAACAAGAAAACAAGGAAGGACCCCCGGCTCCCCCTGACCCCAACCCGGGGTAATTGGACAATATTCGGGCGTTTTTCACCCTTAATCCCCAAAGGGGGTTTTCCCTGGCGAGGCCCCCCCAAGATGGCGCCGGGGGAACGAAAGGCCCCATCCAACCCAGCCATTTTTTTTTGCCACCTTCCCTTTTCCCCTCCCTACTCGCTCCGGCCCCCCGCAAAAAATGGACCCCGGGCCCTTCCCAGTTTTAAAACCCGCCCCCTTTCTATCCCCGCTGCGGTAACCCCCGGACGGCGGCGCCTTTCCCTCAGCAAAGCGGGGGTTTTCCCCCAAGGGGGCCTCGGGCTGGTCGCAACCCACGCGCCCCCCGCAGCCCCAACAAAGGGGAGCCGCGGTTCCAGGAGCTGAACCCTTTTCCCCGTGTGGTGGCTGGGAGGGAATTTCTCCGGATCGGCGACAGGACGGGGGTGGGCCGAGGGGGGTTTGAGTCTCCCGGGCCCCGGGGACGTGCGGCGCCTTCCCCCACGCACGCAGGGAGCCCAAACAGGGGCCGCGGGGGAGGTCGAAAAGCCCCGCGCCCCCGGCCCCAAACCAAAGCGGACCCGCGGGCCCGGGGAGTAAAACCCTTTCCCCCGTGTGGTGGGGGGAGGGGGCTCTGGGCAGGGCGACGGCCCGGGGGGGGATGGGCGCACGGGGGTGGTCTTTCGCGACCCCGGGGACGTGCGGCCCCTTCCCCCGAAACACGCGGGGGTATCCAGCGGGGCCCTGGGGGCCCACAGAAACGCACCGGCCGAAACCGGGCCAGAGCGGGCAAGGGGCCCAGGGCGGGCCCTTCCCGGGTTTCTTCCCCAGGCGGCAGCGAGAGGGGTTTTCCTCCGACGTAGGTGGGTTTACATGGGGGCCCGCATCTTGCTTTTTGCAGCAGGAGCCGGGGATGTCCCAAAACCCTTCCCCACGATCTGCCCTCCCCGGCAGTGACACTGCCCCCCGGGGCTTCAGCAAAGATAGTGTTTCGGGGAAAATTTTGATGGGTCCGAATGGGGGGACCTATCTGGGGGACTCTGGGGGAAAAGCTCCCGGCCCTGCAGACCCCCACCTACGGCAGGGCCCAGGGGACTCCCTAAACACCCCCCTCTCTGTTGATTCCCTTAGGGAGGGGTGTCCTTGCCCTAGATGGCACTCTGTGGGCCAGGGGAATTTGCCCCCGGTGGCCCCCAAACTTTGCCGGGCCCGGGGACCAGCCCCCCACCCCCAACCAACCTATCGGGGGGATAAGTTTCCGAGCCCTGTCCCCCAAATCAGGCTGGGGAGGGGGGGGAAATTCCCTCCTATGCAGTACTTTAACCCCCCCGGCTTTAAAAGGGCCCACCTGACTCTCTCAGTGGGGGGGGGCCCAGGGCATTCCCTGCTTTTGGCCCGAGGGGCCCGGGAGTGGCCTCCACACCCGGATATTGGGCTTCTTTCCCCAGTCCCCAAGGCCCCCACCATTTCCCTCTAAAGGGATCTCCCCCCTCTGCGTTTGGCCCCTCCTGTTTGCTAAAGTAAAAAACCTGTCTTAACCTGCTAGGATTTGGGTCTTTTAAAATTGTTTAAACCTTGTCCCCCAAGCTCTTTTTTCCCCCCCTTTGGTGGGGGACCTGGGGGTGGTTTTAATCAGGGGGACTGAAAGGGAAAAACGGACTCCCCTTTGGGTTGCCCCATTTTCCTTTAAAACCCGGACAAAGTGGGGTTGGTCCCCTTTTGCTGATCTCCAAGTAATCCGGAAATTTTCCCTTTCCTACGGGACATAAACCCCCTTTGAGCTAAAAGCTGTTGGAAAAAAGCAAAAAAGGTATTTGAAAATTCCCCCAGGGGGCCCTTTAGCAGTCTCGAAGGGGGGACACCCTACAGCAAAACGGAGTTTTTTGTTTTCTGGGCCCCCCCTTTCCCGGGAAAAAAGGTGGCCCAGCATCTTTTCCCCCATTTATTCCCCTTTAAAAAGAAATTTGGATGTTGTGGATTTTTTTTTTTTTTTTTTTTTTTTTTTTTTTTTTTTTTTTTAGGGGGGGAAAAACCCAATTCCCCGGCCCGTGGTTCCAAATCGTAGCTGCACCTGCCCTCTACTCAACTGTACCCGTTTATCTTTAACAAAAAATTTGGGGAAAACGCCCCGGGCCCGTTCTTTAAAAACGGGGACAGATTTGAGGGGGCCCTTGGGCCCCCCTTTCAATGACCCTCAACGCCCCAGGGATGTTTTTTGTCGGGTGCATTTCTTGTCTAAAAGGGGGCCATAATGCGGGCCCCTTTCGTGGGGGGTTTTCTTTTTTTAAAAAGGGCCACCCCCTGAGTTTTTACCTGACCTGTACGCCTTACCCTAGAAAAAACGGGGATGTGGGGGCCGGGTGCTAAGGGCCTTAGGAGCGGAAATACCCCGTATGATGGGGGTTCCCATTTGTTTATTGTCCGGGGGGTGGGCCAGATACACTTTGGGGGCCCCAATTGATCCCCCAGCATTTTTGAAGGAATGCGATCCCTGTTTTTTTCCCCCCGGGCCCCCGGGCCTTCTGGGCTCCCACTTTGGGGGGGCGGGTGTTTCCTCCCCGGGGGGGGGCCCCCGGGGGGGGTGGGGGAATTGGGTTTTTCCCCCCGGGGGTCAGGGGGGGCCCGGCCCTTTCCCAAGGCTTTTTTAAAAAACTTACCTGGTCACGGGGTACTGATCCCTAAACCCTGGCCCCCCCTCACTGTCCCAAAAAGGCCCCTGTTTTCCCTGGTTATCCCCCTGTTGGCCCCCCTCTTCTATTTTAAAGGAGGACAGTGTCCTTTGGTTTAAAGTCGGTTTTGGGTTGTTTTCCCCATTGTATTTAATGTTTTTTTTTTTTAGGAGTTTTTTGTAACTTGTTTGTTTTCTACGCTCCCCCGTAGGTTTGGGGGAGGCTCCAAAGCCATTTCCCTGGCGGGGGGGGGGTTTTCCCCTGGTTCGCACTGTTTTTTGTTTAAAGGGGGGTTTGGGCCCGGAATTCCCCCCTGCTCAGGTTCATTTTCTTTTTTTTGTGTTTTTTTTGTTTTATGTTCGGTCTCTCTTTTTTGTGCTCTTTTGCCCCCCCTGGGGGGCTGGGGTGGACCCCGGAATTGGGCCTTTTCCCGGCCCTTTTGCAGATTTTTTAAATGGGGGACCCTTGGGATAGCGTTTTTTTAAGGGAAAGGGTCTTAAACCCCTGTAAAGGTGCCAGTTACTGTATCATTTTCCCACCGAAAGAAAAACACAGATATTGTTTTTTCAAAAAACCCCATTTTAAGTCAGTTTGTGCTCCATCTATAAAAAAATAAATTTTAAACCCCCCATTGGATTTTGCCAATTACCCCCATTCTAAAAACTAGGGGAGTTTGGGAAAGCCATTTTAAAGTCTTTGTGCATCAGGTCGTGTAATGTGTCCCTTGGGTGAGGAGGCAAGGGGACTTGATTTTGACTTCTCCATTCAAGGGCAGTTGTTCACGTTTGGGAAATTTTTTTGTCCCCAACCGGGGCAGGTCTCCTTCTGTTAAAATCTGGACATGTTGCTTCCCTTTCACGGGGGTAATTATTTTTTTTTTGGGGGACTTTTTAAAAACACTCTTGATCCGTTTTGGATAACTCCTAAAGGCCGGGTCCCCCATTGCCAAAATTTGGTATTTGAAGGTCAAGAGAGCTCTCCTTCGGTTCAGCTATTGGATGGGTGGCGGGGTGCAAAATTTCCCGGACAGGGAAAACAGTTTTTTTCTCATCCCCCAAAATACATATGTCGAATCGATTTTTGTCCCTTTTGCCCGCCGCTGCCCTTTTCCCGGTGAGATTACTTTTGATTGGAAAAATTTCCCTTTGGTCCCACCCCGCACCAGTGTTCCCTCTTTTTTAGTTAAACCCCTTCATAGCCCCCGCCAAAAGTTGGCGGTGAATGAGGGGCCCCTTTTATCTGAATCGGTCTTTTCTTTCAGACTTCAACGGCCCTCGGGCCCCTTTCTCTCAGACCCTTTAAGGGGGGCCCCCCCCCCCCCAATTGGAAAATGGGAAGCCTTAAAATGCGTACAAAAAGGTTTCATGATTAAAAACGGGGTCGGGCTTAAAAAAGGGGCCCCTACGGCTGCTATTACCGCGGGCCCTGCAGAAAAGTGAAACCCCCTGGAACTGATTCATAAACGGGCCCTTTCGGCCCCCAGTACTGCAAAAGTTGCGGGGAGCGGATTGGAAGTTCGACCGGGTCTTGAGTCTGATGGGGTAAATTATTCGACTCAGAGAAGCAAATTTTTTATTTTAAAGGAAATTTGGGGTGGGGTACCGTTGGTAAGGTTCCAGGGACCCCAAAAGAAACTCCCTTTTTCCCAAAACATTTTTACTTAGGTACTTCGGGTTTTCACACGACAGAGGAGATAGCCAAAGGGTTTTATACCTTTTATTTTAAATATAAACCCTTGCCCTCTTTTCCTTCCTCGGCTTCACCGACGCAAACCCCCCAGGCCCCCTTTCTCTTTTCGAAAAACCCCGTCCACGAAGCCCTTTTAGGATGGAGGGGCCCCCCTTTTTGAGTGCGAACTGGCCCCGGTCAAAAAAGACTGCCCGGGGAAAAAAAGTCCCGGCCCGATGGCTTTAAATGCTCCCCTTTTTAAGTCCTTGGGCCCCCTTTTCTTACTCCCATTATGTTTTTAGACCCACCAATACCCTCTCCTTTTCGTGCCTTCCCAGGGTTTTACCAAAAGGGCCCACTTTGCGGTGATCCCTAAGGCCCGGTTAAAAAAACCCCCCGGGGTTGTGGGAGTTATCGCCCTATCTCCCCCTAAAAGTTTGATTTAAAAAATTATGCTAAATCTTTTGGGCCAAACCCTCTAAAAACTTTTTGCCCTTTCCCTTTATCCATCCCCATCAGGGGGTTTTGTCCCGGGGGGGGAGGCACGAGACAATTTCTTTTTTAAAACCCTTGACCCAATCCCGGGAGGCCGCCCCGGGGATTTCCCTTTTAAAGGTCCTGTCATTAGGGGCCAGGGGAAGGCGTTTTGACAGGATTTTGGGATTCTTTGTTTACCTGGTTTTTATTGGATTGGGCCCACTTTTTATTGTAAAATCTGGCCCTCTATGTTAAACCCCACGGGCCCAGAGTTGGGTTTTTTAAAGGGGCCCTTGTCCGAGGGCCTTTTTAGTTTTGGAAAGGGACCAGCAGGGTTTCCCCCTTGGTTTTTTGTATGTTTCTGTTTTTTGGGGCACTGTGGAAGCTATTCGGTCAACCCCGGGCATCAAGGGGGTTTAGGTTAGGGGACCCGGGGGTTTTTTTTAAAGCTCGGGCCCTTTTCGGGGGATCTCCTTATCTTACCTCCGAGACCCGGGAATCCCTTTTACTCCCCTTCCCCGATGTCTGAGTTGACCGCTTTTCCCGATGGTCTAAAATTTCAAGATTAATCTTCCAAATCTGAGGTCTGAGTGTTCTCTAGGAAAAGGGGGGTTAGTGGCTCTCTCAAGGACAATTCCCTTTCTCTTGGCCTCCGGGGGGATCTCTTATCTGGGGAAATTGATCCCCAGGGGGCCTGTCTCCCTTTTTTTGACGCAAATTTTTTACCTTCCTTAATAAAATCCTTTTCTTTACTGAGAATTGGGTGGAGAGACTTTTTTTTGGTTCGGTAGGAGAACATTTTGAAAAAACCCTCCTCCCGGGAAAAAGCTTTTTCCCATTTCAAACCATCCCCATTTCCATCCTGCGTGTTTTGGGTTTGGTCCAGCGGATGCTTTAAAAATTCATTGGCACGTGTCGTCCCAGAATTCGCCGGGGGAATCCTGTCACGCCCCAAGGTGCAGGTGGTGTTTTGGGGCCCTTTCCGGACTGCAGGGCTTTTCAAATTTGCGGCCCTTTATACACTAGATTTAGACCTTGGGTTATGTCTCACCAAAAACAAGTTTTGGGTGTACATAAACACAAGAAATTTTGGGGCCCCGCGGGCCCGATGGGTTTTTCCCTGGGGGCCCAAAAAGCTGCAGTCTCGGGGCCCTGCCCTTTTGTTTCCCTTTTCGACGGCTCAAACATTGGGGTTATTTCGGCGGGCCCCCAAGACTCAGAAATTTTTTTAGACCTAAAGGTCCTCTATTCCGATTACGGATAATCCCCTTTTTTCCCCCCCGGGGAAAATCTAACCCCCTTCGGGCAGGGGTTTTTAAAATAACCCCCAAATCGCCCAAAAGAAAATTCACGAAAGGGGAATTCTCCCTCCCCTTAAATGACCCTTGGGAGGGCCCCCCCACTCCCAGGCATCATTATGATACGGCCAATTTTAGTTTTTTTTTTCCCCTATTAAGGGGGAAAATTTATTTTCAAAAACCTCTGAACGATTTGAGAAATTATGTGGGCCAGGGAGGAAAAAAACCCAGACACTCCCTTTCCCCGATTATCGAAACCTTACTTTCGCCCGGGGGAACAGCCTCCCCCCCTCCTTTCTGTTTGAGCCCCCGGGAGCGTGAGCTTCAGAAAAACATTTACAAGGGCTCAATGGAACAAAAGTTTCACTTGACGCAAAAACGGGTTTTCGCATGTAAAGCGCAGGAAAAAAAAGCTATTGATTTGTTTTCGCTGGTACAGGGGGAAAGGGGCCCAAAAACCAAAAGTTTTGGGATTTCCCCCAACCCCCAAAACAAATTGTGGAGATTTTAATAAGGTGCCGGGGGGGAAAAAATTGGGCACATGTTTGGTGGGGGATGCCGGATTTGAGGGGTTTTTGGTTTTCGGTTTCCTTGGGCCATTAAGGGGGTGTGGGGGGTATTATTCCCCCAATAAACCCCGGGGGCCACCTTACGTTTATGTTCACTCCTCATTGGGGGAAAACAAAAAAATTCCCTTTTAACCGACACTCCTTTAAAGGGTGCCAAGCGGTAATCCCGGGGTAGGTGGGAAACAGACCACCCCCCCTTTTGTATTAGATTGGCGGGAAGTAGCCTCTACACAAACCCCCATTTGGGGGAAATGATAGCACAAAAGCCCGAGGGAAAATGGAAATTTTTCCCACTGACATGGGGTCCCTGGGTTGTGGGATAAGACATCACCCCAGGGTTTCCCGGGGGTTTGGCCCCAAAGGGCGTAATTGAGGGAAAAGGTGGGGCCTTGGTGTTGAAGTGACGTTTAGAGGGATATTTTTGTTTCTTTCATGTTTCCCCCGCTTTTGAACCTCAGCAGATGTCGGCCCGGGCCCCGGGGCTCCACTGAGCCACTCCCCCCCTACCTTTTCCCCTCCCCCTTTGTTGTATTATTGGGTTTTTTCTTTCCACACGTAGTTTAAAGGGCCCAAAAAAATTTTTTGTTTCACGCGTGCGAGTGGCGGGGGGAGGGGTTTCCCAGCCCGGATTTGAACACTGTAGGTTTTCAAATGTTTAGTGGGGCCCTTGCTTTGTTGTAAAACCCCGGGGACCCCATTGGAGCTATTTGTTTAATTTCTGAATTTTATATGGTTTTTGGTACCTTTTTTTTTGTTCATTTTTGTTTGAGGAAAATTTTTTTAAAAAAAATTTAAAATTTAGAAAAAAACACCCAGAAAAATTTATGGGGTTTTGCCCAGGGCTGTAGGGGAACAATTCCCGTCCCCAAAGGTTTTTTTTTTTTTTTTAAATTAGTGGACTATGGATTTTGCAGACTGAAAAGAATGAAAATTATTTTTTTTACAGATTTGTATTTCCAGACAGAATAATGCTGTACAACTGGAAACACTGCACAAATATTAAGCTTCATTCAAAAATGTATCAGGAAGTCATCTATGGAAATGTACTTCTCGGGATGTATTCTTAGGCAAACTTGACACTAAAATTGTCAGTCATTTCAGTCATTGTACAGCTTATTTTGACCTTCTGGCCAGGACTGGGACAAGGTATTCCTGTGTCCTGGACAAATAAGGCACATAACCCCCCCCCAATCTAAAATTTTCAGCCCCCTCCAAAACCCCCCCTTTTCTGCGGGTTTTGGGGGCCCCTTTTGGGCGCCGCCCCCTGTGCCCCACCCCGCTTCTGGATGATGCATTTTAAAAATTTAAAAATTTTCCCATTTGCTAGCACGGGAAAGGTTTATTTGTGGGCAAACAAAAGAAAAACAATTAACCTGCAATTTGGTTTTGTTTTGATTTTTTTATGGTTTTCCTCTTGTGATACTAATTTTGATATAAATACAGTCATACAAAATTCAAATAAATATCACATAAATATTATTTGCAAAATAAAATCACTTTTCTTTTGAAAACTCATTTGTTCTTTGTGCCGCTATATTGTAGGAGCCATAACTTTTATTTTATTTTAATGTCAATTAAGCTGTTTAAGGGCTTGTTTTCAGTGGTATAATCTCTAGTGTCAGTGTAAATGGGTACATATGACATTTTGATTCCCCTAATTATATTTTGGAGGAATTATAAAATGATGAAATTTTTCACATTTTTTTTTTACAGTATTCAATGAATTATAAATTACATGTTAATTTTACTACCATAAAATAAAAAAGTCTACCCCAAAAAAGTATACCCAAAAAAAGTTAAAAATAAAATGATCAAAAAGTAAAATGACCCCAAAAATGATACCAGTAAAAATTGCTTACAATTTTTTTCCCTATTTTCCTCCTCTAAAACCTAGGTGCTTCTTATGGACCAGTGCCTCTCATAGTCCAAAAAAATACAGTAAATGTGGCATCATTTTAATAAAGATACATTACATCCAACCCAGAGCATTTTCTTTGATTGAGGTGTACAGCATTTAAAAGGGTTTTCTCGCCACGAAGATCATAGTTAAAAATGAGCGGACCAAAAAGAAAAAGCAGTTGTCTTGGTTCCCATAAGCAAGGCTATGGTTTTTTTAAGAAAAAGGGCTGTTTTTTTAGTGCTGGAAACGAAGTAAAGTCGGTGGGGTTTATCCCCGGGTCCCCCCCGATCGTGATCGGAACACGTGCGAGGGAGATGCAGGCAAGAGGTCGGGGACGGGAGCGCACAGGGAGACATTTCACTGACAGCAAGCAGTGGTAGGTGCGACGTATGCGTGCGGAGAGAGAGATTTCATGACAGAAGCAGTGGTGTGGTATGGTGTGGGGAGAGAGATTTCACGACACATCAGTGGTAGATGGAAGTAGCGGCGGGGGGGAAAAATTTCACTGAAAGAATCGTGTAGGGAGTAAGAGTGCGGGGTGAGTTTTTCATTGACAGCAATCAGTGGGAGGGGCAAAGTAGCGTGCGGGTGAGATTTTTCAGAAGCGGGGAAAACAGAGGCCTGCAGCAGAGGTGAGTCTTGTGCAGTCCCCCGTAAATAAAAAAAATAAAGCATGTAGTTTTGTTCTGCAGATTGTGAGGTCAGAGGGTAATAAAATGGGGTTATCAATGTTGTGGAGACGAAAAAAAAATCCTGAATGTCCTGAATGTCAAATGCCCATTCAAATTACAAAGTATGTAGAGATAGCGAGAAATGTAGATATACACTATGGAGTTACACTTAGCTTTTTACTTCCAAAGAAAGCTGAGAACCTTTCCCTTCCCCCAATTCACACAGAATGAATTCTCACGTGCACACTTTGGGCCGTGTCTGCAGAGAGAGAAGATACTCCCTGCTGGGAGGAGAAACACGCCCTCCATTTCACAAGCTCTGCTTAGCAACCAGTATAAACAGCTGCCAAATGGTGAAACAAGAATACCCCTTTAAGCATCTACTTGGTGGAAGAGTGAAGTACTTACACTAGTTTGATTTTTTATCTGGATCAATCAGACAACATTTGAGAGGTGATGTGTATTTACTTATACCATTTGGTAAGAAGTTTCTTATAATGGATTTTTGCATTTTTTTTACAATCACCTTCTCTGTTGTGCTTTGCAGGCTACAATAATTATAAAATTTATATTTTAAACTTATTTGTATTCTAGTCTGTAGTTGACTCGTTAGTCACCATGGCCTCAGATATTCCAATGCCTGTTCAGCAGATGCGAGTGTCCATAAACTTCCTGCGAAATCAAGACCTAAAACAACCTAAAGACAACGATTCTCTGAGCACAACTAGATGGTGATAAACCTGAACAAATATCATTAGTATTAAAGCAGCAAATGTCACAGAGACAGATGACCAGATATTACTGGGCAGACATCTATTTGTACAAGGTCTGGCAGCTATATTTCTACATACACATGCCCTATCAATAGCCACCTGCTCTTCTTAATGGGCATCTGTTAATGTATCACTCTTGTATACTTTTGTGTATTTACCAAACATTCACCATACAAATCATTTCTGATTCAATTCATTTAGCTACAATTTACATAAACATATACATAATTTTGCTTTAGATTATGCACTGTTTTATGTTATAACGTATACACATTTTTTTTAAATAGCAGAAAATATATTACAATGCTATATGATTAGTTGTAAAGCTCGGAATAAAACTACAAAGGGTTGTATAGTGTTAGACTGTTTCCATTTTCCCAGAAACAGGGCCACCCTATTTTTCTTTTTTTATTGGCTATGTCTAACTATTGCAGATTTATTTGAAGAGAAAAATTGTGGAATCTGTTTTAGTAAGTCCTTGTGTTCCCTGTGAAATAACAATTGTGAAGCATCTTCTCCTATAGCTCTGTGTTGTGCTTTTCCTCTGTTATTTTCTGAAGAATTGTATTATTGAATCTGTCAGATGGGTGTTGCCAATTGGGCGAAGGGGTGCTCCTGCACAATCTTACACTGCCCAATCGTTGCTAAGTCAGTATGCATAGGGACATGCCCCATTTGAAACTGGAATAGTAACACCCATGTGACGGATTCAGTAATACAGTTCTAAAAGGAATAACAGAGGACCAAAATTACAAGAGAAGATGCTCCAGAATTGGTATTTTATGGGAGGCACAAGGATTTACTAAAACAGTCATGTCAGCAATGGCACAGGCCCTCTTTGAATTTTGAGATTTGTTTTCCATTAGTGGCTGCACCTCCTAAATTCCCTTCTTCCCAGCACATACAAAAAACACTTGAGAGCAACTATATTGCTAGTAGTCAACAAATAAACTTAGATGACAAGTAGCATGTCCCTCTTGTTATGCTTGGTTCACATCTGCGTCGGAGGTTGCGTTCCGAATCTCCGTCACAGAGGTGAAAATGAACACCAAAGGATCTATTGACTACACCTATTGAACCTATTGACTACAATGGATCTGTTGGGTTTGCACCATGGTCTGTTGTGTAGACGAAAAGATAGCACAGCATATATGAACCAAGCTTTAGTTATAACTTGAGAACATCTATTTTGCTAGTTGTCAATGAATGAAATTAATAGATGACCTGTAGTGTGTTCTTCATGTAAGTACTACAGACAAAGTTACAGCTAAGTAAACTTTTCAGTGTCAGAAACCTACAGTATTCTATACCACAGCTACCATGGACCATGTATGATTTGAGGATGGGTGACTGTACTAAAAAAAACACAGCCCTTCTCTCTATTCTGTTCGCCTAAGTGACTGTATTATTTAACACTTAAAAAGTGAGGAGTTTCATGAGTGGTGGTGGGGCCCTATTGTACTGCGCTCGGCAGTTTATTTCTTTTTTTTCTTTACATGTACTTTTGCTTTTTGAGTACGGTATTAAAGTTAATGTTACCATTCTTGGTTAATAATATTGGCCAGACACCTTTCATGGGATTAATTTTTCCTTTGACTGGTTTGTCCCCCATTGATTGCTCTAAAACTTCATGAGGGGTCTCTATGGCTTCGATTATGTTACCCTTCTCGCAAGTGCGAGAACATTTATCCTATGCGACAATTTTTTTTTAAAGTTCCTGTTTTAGGTATGTACTTTCTGATTGCTCTTCTATTTTTTAGGAGTTGTTATATTGTCAAGTCTCCTAGGATATTATATAATATATTTAGATATTGTAACAATTTTTGAATATTTGTTTGGTCTTTTAATTTTTATTTGTATTTTTTTGTAAAAAATTTATCATCCCATATACTTTTTTTTAGACATTGTTCTAAATAAAGCATTTTGAAAGATAAAAAAAAAAAAAAAACACAGCCTGTGTTTGTATCCATACCATTATACCATATAATTTCTGGCTGAGACCCATGAGTATTGATTCACACACTGTAAATAGTATTGTATTGTAAACAGAGTAAGGATACGACCGGTATTTTATTTTATCTTATGAATGGTTATGGGGGACGGTACTCTCCGTGGTTTGCGGATTTGGCCGTCCCTCTTAACCATTGAATAGCACATCTTCCGGCCGAAAACCAGGCGGAAAAATGTGCCTGTTCCAAATTTTTTACACGGTTTTTAAGATCCGACCGTTAGAAAATCTGAGCTGTGTAGACTACAGGTCGGATTTTCTATTGAAGTCTATGAGAATGGTTGACACAAGATATATGAAAAATATGGACCAGCGTGTGCTAAAGGACGTTTTCGTTATTGGAAAATTCTATACATACAGGTGATGCAGTAAAACAGGCAGGCAAATGCAGACGTTTCGGAAAGCACGCTGTCCTTCTTCACAGCTGGTCCATATTTTTCATATATCTTGGAGTTTATGGAGACTTGGAAGCCATGCGCCTGGGAACTGTGTGACTGCCTATGAAGGACATGTACATGAGACTGCGAGAACTATCCAGCTGAGAAATGGGGTGAGCCTATTTAGTCGTACATTTGTTTTTCTATGGGATGGTTGACAGTTGGTTTTCAGACTATTTTCAAATCTGAAAACCATCTGAAAAACCGACTGAAAACCCATGCTGCATGGAAGTATCCTAAAAGAATAGCAATGAGACATCAACTTCGGTAATCCACTGCTGTTTTGGGCTTTTAAAACATTTCTCACCAAATCTGCACTGTGTGATCACGACTTACGGGTAACTGCCAGCAGGTGCGACTTTATGTGAAGGGTATTATAGCCTGTATACAATGCAAAACAAACAGGTCTGTATTCTCCTAGCAGAGAGCATGAGGTGTTGAACATACTGCTTTAACAAGCAAACATAGCATGGGATCTGCTGACAGGTATCACTTAACCCTTTTCGTGACCAATTATCTTCAGTGCCTAAATTTCTACGGGAAATTTTAACCTTTTGAAATGACACATTTATTTCTTACTTATAAAGATGTCTATACTGTATGTATTTTGGCGCTCAGACGCCATTTTTTTGTGCATTAGTAGCGTAGAATGCGGCGGAATCTATTAACTTGTTCTACTGCGGGTCATAGATTTAGCGCTTTCTAGCTACTAAGCAACAATTCAGGCTCAGCTAAACCACTTTTAAAGTGCTCTACCTGTTCCAGCAGTAATGCGCCTGGATTTGCCGTTCTGAAGCTATAAATCTATAGCTTCGTACGATTGTACTGTTACACACCTCCAGCACACCCCTTAAAATCAGGCGCATTACAAACTGCCGCAGGTGCCTGATAGTGCAACTAATATTGGAGAGCGCCTGATTAAAAATATGGCGAACAGGGCTGCGCCAGTCTTTGGGCTGAAAAGACACCAGACTTCTGGCCCAGCCCCGTACACACATGTCGCCCCTAGTATCTGTAGATTTGGTACATGATTACTATAAGATTACATTAGATAGTCCTGTGATAGAACTTTAAACCTGTGTCTACCACACTTTTTTGTCTGTTACATAAAGCACATACGAATGTAAAATAGAACAATGTAGTCCAAAAAAGACTATGTTTGGCTTATAGTCTTACTAGGGGTGTTCAACAAATTCTCGGTAGTGATATGAAGCAATGAACTTAGGAAATTTATTTTATTTTTACTTTTCCACATAATCACCCGTAACATCTATTACATCTAGAAAATAGCTCTTCTTTCTCTGATAAATGGTTATCATAAATTTCAGCAGGTCTTTTTTTTAAATTAAGGAATAGGTAGTAATCACTGGAGCTAAGTCCGGCGTATAGGGTGGATGATTCATTTTCTGGAATCCACATGCACAGCAGTCTTAGCTACCTGTGCTGTGTGCGCTGGTGGATTGTCATGGACTAGCAGTACTCCTTAAAGGGGTTTTGCCACCATGTAATGTTGACGTGGGAACTCCAAAAGGGTTTTTTAATCACTTTTCTAAATATATGTGATTACAAAAAGTGAAGACTCTGAGAGCTACAGCATTTCTAAATCCCCCTTAGTTACCTCAAAGTTTCCACTAGACTCGACCCAGGAGCTGACAGGCTCTTCTTATCTGATGACAGGCAAAATGAATGAGCTTTTAAGGCACCGGGTAGAAAGTGCAGTCTATGAGGCTGTGTCTTGCTGTAATTAGATCCCCTGTTTCTGTTTATTATTTCACTTTTTTTGAGCGCTCATTTTCCTCCCTTACTCACCCCTCCCTCTCAGCGTGCAGCCTTTATGACTAGCATGATTTGGGTTTACATTTCCTGTGTCTGATAAGGAAGGTAAGAAACTTGCGTCCTGGCAAATCCCCTTTAAGCCATTAGTCCTCATCTTTTTATTCTAATAGTATCGTGTAAATGATTTAAAGTAACGGCAAACAATGTCTCACTTATAGTTAGAGCTTTTTCTTCATATTCAATTAGTAAAATTCCTTTGCAGTTCCAATAAACCATGGTCATCAGCTTTCCATCTACTGGGATGAATTTAAACTTCTTTGGAGGGGTTGCTCCATTCTTACCTAAAGCATTGACTCCTGTTTGCACTCTGGATCATAGTGATGCCCCCAAGTTTCATTTCCAGTCACAATTCGATCAATAATAATTGGTGGATCATCACCACAAAGCTCTTAAACTCTTTACAACAATCCACTCAAACTCATTTCTAAGGGGATGAGAGTATTCAAGGTTCCCAACTTGCACTGACTATTGACAAATTAAGTCGACCGTGAATGACATGGTGGATGGTACATATAGGCCAGCCATTTCTGCTAATGTTTGCACTTTAATTCAGGCGTCTTCCATTAAGATTTTTTTCAACATCTGTAGCTGCTTTAACTTGTTATCTAGGACATGGGTCATCTTCAAAGCTATCCCTGCCTCTCTTGAATTTACTTTTAAACCAAGGATAATGAACAGCAACCATCTCTTCATGTATGGTTTCTAGAATTTTTCATTCATAGTTTCATAGTTTGTAAGGCTAAAAAAAGACAAGTCGTCCATCTAGTTCAGCCTGTTGTGCTAAGGTGTTGATCCAGAGGAAGGCAAAAACCCCCCAATGAGGTAGAAGCCAATTGTCCTATTTTAGGAAAAAAATTCCTTCCTGGATCAAATCTGGCAACCAGAAAAATCCCTGGATCAATGACCCCTCTCCCATCCTAGTCACTATAACTTGTTATATTATTACGCTCCAGAAATGCATCCAAACCCTTTTTGAACTCGGTTATTGAATTCACCATGACAAGTCCCTCTGGCAGGAGAATTCCATAGTCTCACTGCTCTTACAGTAAAGAATCCCTTTCTATGTTTATTGTAGAAACTTTCGTTCCTCAAGACGTAAAGGATGCCCCCTTGTTCTAGATACAGCCCTGTGTATAAATAAATCTTGGGAGAGATCTCTATATTGACCTTTGATGTATTTAAACATATTTATTATGTCCCCCCGAAGCCTTCTTTTCTCTAAACTAAATAACCCTAATCTTGCCAATCTTTCTGTGTACTGTAGTCCACCCAGTCCTTTTATTATTTTTGTTGCCCGCCTTTGTACCAGTTCAAGCTCTACAATGTATTTCCTGTGCACTGGTGCCCAAAACTGTACACAATATTCCATGTGTGGTCTAACCAGTGACATATAGTGGGACCATAATATTCTCATCATGTGCATCTATGCCCCTTTTAATGCACCCCATGATCCTATTTGCTTTGGCTGCTGCTGCCTGACACTGGCTGCTACAATTAAGTTTACTGTCCACCAGGATTCCCAAGTCCTTCTCCATGATCACTTTTACCAGTGTTTTCCATTTAACATGTAATATGTAATGGATTTCTCTTCCCCATGTGCATAACCTTGCATTTATCTGTGTTAACCTCATCTGCCATTTCCCTGCCCAGGCCTCAAACTTATCCATCTCAATTGTTAATACCATATTATCCTCTATTGTGTTGATTACTTTACAGAGCTTAGTATCGTCTGCAAAGATCGATATTCTACTGTGTATTCCCTGTGTAAGATCATTAATGATTTAAGTTTCGTCAGCTTACTACGATCACTTAATGGCTTTGGTTATAAAAGACTGCAACACTATCAATGGTCAAGATGAGCTAAACTTTTACATTTATACCCTCAAAGGATGTCTTCACATAAAACTATAATAACCATAATTACCTGCAAAGTAAGCAGAATATGACAATTTATTGAGCACCCTTTATGTATGGCTGTTCCAGATATGGTATTAGAGGCCTAAAACGTGGTGTAAATAGAGCCTCAACAGAGTGAATATAATAGTGATCTAAAGACCATAGAGACTTTTTACAGTTAGTACTGTCTCACTATGGCCTGCTACTACAGTGGAAGACGTAATTTTCGCCCTAGCAATGGTCATAGACTTGTAAGAAAGATGGGTAGGCATATGGTGGACAGAAACCACTGAAACAAAAATACATGACATTTCAAGGAGGCTAAAATAGTGGGAAGAAGCAACAACCTCACTAATTACTGAAAAAAAAGTGTTTGTCACTGATAAAATTAGAAAAATTATTACTGATAAATATAGAACACTCACAAAGCTCTGATCCAAATTTAGCATGGCAGATATTAAGAATAATTTTAAAAAGAAACCCAAAATGTCCCAGTAAGGTAAAATTAAAACACAATGTACTGGTGTGTTTCCATGCTCCAGCTAGCTTGACTTTTTGCTATCTAGGTTAAAAAAGACTTAAAAAACACATGTGCAAGAAGACATCATTGAAAAAACACTGCTAAAAGCACCATAAAATTGCTACCTTGTTTCTCCAAAAATAAGACAGTGTCTTAAATTAATTTTTGCTCCTAAAGATGAGCTAAGACTTATTTTTAGGGGATGTTTTTTTTTTCTTTGAACAATAATTCACATTTATTGTTGAACAAAACATCAACATGTATTAATATACTGTAGTGATTTCATCACAAACATTAGCATAAGCAGCCAAACTCTGACTTGCATTAAAAAAAATGCACTAGGTCTTATTTTTGGAGGTGTCTTATTTTCGGGGAAACACGGTATAAAAGTGCACACAGCCTTAGTAAACTGCACACATTTTTTGTAGCCATTTTTCGATGTGGTTTTCAGCACAAAGAAAAAGCCTGTGTGATACCAGCCTAAAACAGCTTATTTTCTTACAAAAAAATAATTTACAAAAACCCTCCTAGGGAATCAAAAGTTAATAGAAGAGCAAAGATCAGACACCATGATAACCACCAAGGGGGATCAAGCATGTCAATGCATTACATGGGCAGCTCATTGGTAATGTACAATCCTTACTTTCCACTCTGATTACATTGTTGGAGACTCTGTGCCAGGTTCCCAGCAGTGGAGCCTTCTGACTAAAAGAGATGCTATACAGCAGACAATCCGTTCAAGCTGAGCATTATCCAGAACTAAGGAATTCTATGTTGAACACCTCTTTATCTATTTATGTGCAAAAAAGTATATTTTCATTGTCCATATATACACCCATGAACTTCAGCGATGACTATCCATCTACCGAATGGGCACAATTAATTTGGTTCTAAAGAAATATTGCTACCATAATACTATATTTGGGCTGCACGTTTTCCAAGGCGTATCTCATAACACACAGACCATGCTCCCAGGTAAAATACAAGGAACCATTGTTTCAAATCTACTCTGCTCTTTCTGGTTCATCGGACTCGTATATTTTTATCTGTAGCTTCTTTGTTCATATTTCTAATGCAATGGAAATTGGATATTTTGATGACTGTATATGTTTCAGTTAGTTCTGGACAAGGATTCAATATACTATTTTAGAAACTAACAAATTATAGCTACCTGAATATAGGCAGAAACACTGTTAATGTCTATTTAGAAATATAACCATGCAATGAGATTTGGTCTGTTGGACCCATGAAACACTGAAATGGATATCTGTAGAGAACGTCATTTTGATAAAATTAGAGTTTTACAAACCTACAATTTGACATTCTAACATATTTATTCTTATAATGTCAGAATTGATAAATGTTTTGGCCTCCAAAAGTTAAGTATCTTCTGAACAGTGCAAAATTACCTAAACATTTGCCATTCACCAGGTTAGCCACTTACTGCACAGTACTGGAGTATACATCTAAGCACTATGACATTGCGTCATACCAGAAGTGGGATATTTATGACTATAAAGTTTAGTATGTCTAATACATTTTCAGTTCATCAATTTGATGTCACCGTTCTGCTGCTTCAGGTAGAAGTCTCAATCACTGTGCACAGGATAGACGGCAGCTCCACCCGGCTTGAACAACTTGAAAGCAAAAAATTCACTACCCGTATAGTAACCCCTGGGCAATTAGTACATATATTAAAGCTTACTTTTATTTCGTCATTTAAAAAGACAGATACCCTGGCTGACACATTTTGACTGCTGTATTGATCATAGCTCCATCTCCATAGCCAGCTTTGGTAAAGATGTGTACCTGTCTTTTTAAATGACGAAATAAAAGCAAGTTTTAATATATGTACTTATTGCGCGGGATCACTATACAGTTGCTGGATAATCTCTTTGCTTTTAATATGTATAGTTATGTATATGTAAAAAGAAAATTCTGACCGGACTCTTTAGAGTGGTTGTCTCACCATGCTGTTTTAAAGAACCACAGGCCGTTTCAGGCTCTCAATTCCTTTTTAGGCTGTGGGTAGTTCTATATCAGTGACTGGCATGTCAACTCTGCTATTCCAAGCTGAGACTGATAGAGTGACATGAGTGCTGGAGGTTTATAAACAGCAGTTCACAAGGCTGCAGAGCTCTAATGGGTTAAAGCTTGTCATGAAAACAAGCTATCGTCTTTAAGAGAAGCAACACAGCAGGGTGGGATGTCACCATCCTGGCCACGGCTGCAGCCTGTAAGAGCAATATGAGGTGGCTGGTAACAAGGAAAGCTGTTTTACAAAAGCCGGAGATAATATCTGTTCCTAACTCTGAACGAAAACAAAATCAGAACAGCAATGTGACTCATGCGGTGATCAGGCGTCGACCTACTCCCTGCCTTCACTATGCGGCTATTCCTCCTGCCAGGCCATCTAACTAGCTTGCTGGTCTCTCCTTGCTGCAAACACCTTGCTGCTGGCTGCTCTGGTTCCACTTGGCTATAGGGAGGGACAGCCAGGTAGAACCCCACAGTGTCCGTTAGTGGCTTCCCCAGCCTATCCCCTGCCATCAGTGGGTTTATAATGCAGCTCCTTCTACCCTTCCTGAACTTAAAGGAGTTGTCTCATTAATAGCTTTCAGCCTCTGTCTGTGAATGGGAGTTAAATTGAGGGGCGTGCTAGCTTCTCTGCCTTTCCCCCCTCCCTTTTCCCCCCTCCCCTCAGCACACAGGCAGCTATCCGGGATTGCTGTAGAGTTAACCCTGTGTGTGCCTGCCAGAGAGGTCTACGATTGCTAATAGCAGAACAGAGGGGCTGCAAGTGTTCCTATACCCTCTGCTTAGCTTACATATTCCACATCTCCAGCAAAAAAACAAACAAACCCTCTCAGAACCGAGGCAGGGAAGCTGCAAAGTGTTACACAGGATGTGTCCCTAGTACAGCACAGCATGAACTGTTCACAAGCCTCCCTGACCTGTATAGTATTATTATAGTTACAGCTCCACAGACATCATGATTCTAGTAACACACAGGGTCACTGCTGTCACATCTATTGATCAGCCTAATCTCTGCTCAATCTGTGTAGAGAGCAGGAGGAAGCAGGCACACACAGGGTTAAATCCAGCAGCACGGACATAGAAGCCAGAGTCCTCCCTCCTCCTCACTCCAACTACAGAAGCATTCTGTGCGGGAGGGGCTCTCTGCTCCAACCTGTCTTCAAGGTGATGGGGTTTTTCAGACCTGACGCCAGTAAGATAAGGATCAACAGGTCGGCTGCTATAGAGATTTGAGAAGCTGATGCACTTCCTTTGAACAGGGCTAGCTCAAAATCAGTAGGACATTTGTAATGAACATATATTGCAAAGCTGCTTGTTTTTTAAAGATCTTTTAATTAAAACCCAATCATTTTGGCGAGACAACCCCTTTAAGTTCCAAGTGGCTTTGTGTCCTAGTTCCTGCCAGGGCGTTTTGCTCTCTGTTTGATTTTTCATTACTGACCTCAGCTTGTTCCTCGTCCTGTCTGACTTCTCCGCTCCTGACCCCAGCTACGTATTAACCTGTGCTTCTTGCCCTTACCAAGATGGCCTGACTTCGCCTCTTCCTTACCCTCGGTACTTTCCACCTGTATCTCTAACCCTTCGGTCAGCTGCTACTGGTCTGAGGTCTACTCTGGAGGGGTACCTGGTGACTATCCCAATGGACCAAGCCTCTCCTCACCATCAGAGGCTCTAGTGACGACTAGATAGTCACTTTGTCACGTCCCTCCAGGGTAAGCCTGGCCAGTGGTGAAGTGGGTCCACACCTACAACTATATCCAATGAATATGATAATAGTCTTTATGTACCTTTACCTATATTTTTAAAGCTAATCAGTAAAACTAGAACACCTTTTTAAGAGACAGTGGCTGACAGCTTTTCTTATATCAGTGTGTGTACAGAGCAAACTGTCAATCACTGTATGAGGGCAGGGTTATCAGTACTTTCAGTTTCATTGTTACAGATTTCCACTGCCTTTTACTCAGAAATTCAGCATCAAATCATATACACCTATTTATCATATACATCATAGGACTTAGCTTCCCTCCTTCTATCATAGCCTGCTCTCAGACAAGCCAGCATAACCCGCCTGACAGGTTCCCTTTAAGATTTTAGACATGCCAACACTTACATTCTAAAACTAATCTAAACCATAATACCTTCATTTCTACTAAAGGGTCCCCTTGAAGCAGAGTCCACTCATATCGAATGATGGCATGGTCATCCCCGCTTTCACGTCCATCCAGTAAAACCCAATCAACAGGCAGTTGAATCACCACGTCTTGTCCTGCATTGCTGATGGGTGGTTTGTCATCTGTAAGACGAATATTCACATGTGTTAACATCAAGTATCTTAATATTGTTCAACAAATAGACATTTACAAATTTGAAGGGAACCTGTCAGCAGATTCCACCCCTATAAACTCCTAACAACCCTAAACAGGTGAAATCTGAAATCTACTGGTGGGTTCACTTTAAAAGGGCACTTCCATCAGAGAGCGGTATTTTTTGCTAAACCCAATATTTCTGTAAAACTATTTATTTTAGAGATTTTGGTAGTTTGTTTTATTTTGGCAGTTCTATGCAAATCAAAAAATTACATAAAACATCTTGTCCTTTTTTGTAGTTGTGATAGTAAAAAGATAATTTACTATAGTTAGTACTTATTTGCATGTGTTAAATTACAAGTAGTAGTTAATAACATAATGATCTCTCTAGTATTCTCTACACAGGCCAGTGTAAAGAGTAGACTAGATCAGTAGGACAATGACCAGAGCAACAAATGGAAGGATGATGGGTTCATCTTTTTCTGCACTGGAAGAGTTTCCTATTTTCTTCACGTATCATCTCCTACTGATAACCTCTCAGGCCCACTAAGCAATCCTTTCACTGTTGTGCGATCAGAGCTCACAGAGGGGAAGTCAGAGAATAACTAGGAAGTCAAGCACATGGGAGAACTTTAAAAAAAAATTATATTTAAAGAAAGCACCACCCAATTTAAAACAAAATACATCCATAGTCGCATATTGCTTGTCAATAAAGGTAGAAAAAATGTTGAAGGAAGTATCTCTAACTCCTTACCGACATTTGAATATGTCATAATGCTGGTAAGGAAGTATGGAGCGAGCTCAGCGGGTGCTAGCTGTTAATTATAGCCAACACCCACCACTAACAGCAGGGACTGGAGCCATCTCCAATCTTTGCCTTTTATACACTGCGGTCATTGCGGCTTCTAGATGAATAAGGAGCAGTGCTGCGCACCTTTCCTCCCAGTGACAAGATCGCAAGGTGTCGAGCGGTTGCCATGGCAGCTAGAAGGCTTTCATAACTGCCATAGTTGTGCTTCTGTTACGTCATGCCTCAGGCAAGAAATACTAGAAGCACCATCTTGGTACACTGTCTTGCATTATCTACAGAATGTAAAAGGTTGTACAAGTGATCGAGTCTCCTAGTGATCAAGAACCCTACGGGCGCGTTCCCACTGCACAGGACAAATACCGGATGGTTGGCTGGCCGGTATTTGTCCTGTTTTGCGCCCGTACTCACGGCCGTGCGGGGGGGGGGGGAGGCTTTTCTCCCCCCTCCCATTGAGAAGCACATCTTCCGTCGGGAAACCGGACGGAAGATTGTGCGTCTACAATGTTTTCTGAGCGGACCGCCGGCGGCAAAACCGTCCGACGGCAAAACCTGTGCAGTGGGGACTGCTGCACAGGTTTTGCATAGAGCACAATTGTGCTCATTTTCGGCCGGTTTTTCAGGCAGTCTGAAAAACCGCAAACTGGCTGCAAAACCGGCCGCAAAACCCTTGCCGTGGGGACATGCCCTAAGGAGATTACAAGCAGAAGGTAGCAATCATTTTTTTTAAGTTTTAAAAATAAAATAAAACATTTTTAAAGTTCAAAACACCCCTTTTACAAATAAAAAAAAAATAAAAGCTACATGTAAATGGTACTGCCGTATCTGTTAAAGTCCAATCTATGAAAATATAACATTATTTATTCCGTATGCAGAACAGAGTAGAAGAAGAAAATACAAACTCCAAAATTGTGAGTTTTTTGGTCATCTCAAATACCCAAAAAATGTAAATAGAAAGTGATCAAAAAGTTACGTGTATCTCAACATGGTGCCACTAAAAAGATACTGATTGCAGAAAATGGCGCTGCAGCGCAAGCTTAAAAAATAGAGAATGTTTTTATTTTTTTTAAAAGTACTACAAAATAACTAAACCCCTTAATGTTCTGTAATATTGGAATGATACTGAACTGTAGAATACAGATGACACATCATTTATACTGAAGAGTAAATGCCATAAAAACAAAACTTCTGCAAAAATGATGCAAGTACGTTTTTTCACATTTTTTTACTGCTTTCCCAAAACATTATATAATAAGGTCAATGGCAAGGGAGGGGGGGGGGAACTAGCACAGCCAAAAACTATGACAACCCATCTTTAAAGGGTGTGACACCTCACATGCCTTCGGCCGCCATCTTGGCTCGGCCCGGGGTATTTCGCTCCTGGATCGCTGTCTTTGGTAAACGATAATGGCACTCAGACACAGGGGCTTCCGTTTAACTGGCCTCAACCAGTTTTATTTAGGAATAGGAGGATGTACAGAAACAAAACACAAATAAAATCCTTGGCCGTCTAGCCAATATCTAAACATTAGTGAGTCCCTCACTAACCTGCGGTCAAGACCTACCGTCCAGCACCGCCAGCACTCACTTCACCAGCCTCCACTTGTACCGGCTTCCTCAAGCCTGGGGGTTAAGAGCCTCCTCTCACCAGCCCCATTGCTTCTCCATACTGCAGCAAACCACACCCCCTGATCACCTGGAGTATGATGTCTTTAATAGATCTCCAGAGACTTACCCAATACCTGGGCTGGACCATAGGGATCTGGAACGTGGGAAAAACCACCCACCCATCTGCAGTTGTTCCGGGAAGGCCAGCCCTTAATGGCTGGACATCAGCTATGCTAAGTACAAGGGACAGCACCCTAATGTTGCTGACTGCCAATACCTGGCTTCCCCCACCGAGACCAGACTCTCGGTGGCACGTATGCCACCTAGTGGCAGAACCCTGTGACCACCCATAGTCGCACTGCCACAAGGGTTAAAGTAATTACTTTCAGAAAAGGAGATAGAGTTAATATTGCCACCCACATTATTAAACCTATTTAGAAAATTCAGATGCTTTAGTGTTAATCTTGGACAGATAAAATGCCGCAGGATCCAGTAGTGAGGTTATTTCTTACCTTGATGGCTCCTAAAAATATAAGAAGTGTATGGTAAAAAGCAGGCGAAATAACAAAAATGCTGTTATGGCCGTGATGTTAGACATCTATGAAATCACTTATTGCCATTTCAGGAAATGTATTCCACAGCTAACAACTCTGCAGATCTTCAGTATCAAGTTACTACTAGAAACATATTGTGAACATATTTTGTACTGCACATAACACAATACACAGTCGTGTGCTGTGTATGGGGTACATCACCATCTGCTATGCCATCTGGTGAAGTGCAGGAAGTGAACGTTCTTTCATAAAACTGCTAATTGCAGTGTGGATATGATGGGGATATGTAGAACTGAGATTGTTATGTATGGTACACCTCTATTCTTTTCCATAAATCTCATTTATCTGAATTTAGGTTACACACTCTCACAGCTTGGGCGCTGAGATATTCCATATTTGTAGTGTCATTCTAGAGGAAAAATTAGCCAGAACTGAGAATCCAGCTGTATAGAAACATTGAGACTATTTACTTAAAGGACTTGTCTCACTACAAGGATTAGCTTTTAACATATAGGAAACAGTAAATGAAGACTTTTTCCAAATTCATTGCTTTGGTTTTTTTTGCTTTGTTGAGAAGATAAGAGAGATTTTATCAGCTGAGTGCACACAGGTATGCATCTGAGAGCAGGGAGTGACATCACTACAGGTCGGACTGCTGGCAGCTTGATAACAGAGTGTGTTATCTTTAAGAAACAAAGGAGAGTAATTACTTGTTTACTTCGAGCTCTGAAGCTCTCAGCTGTATGTCAGTATAATCAGAAGATCTGTGGATACAGAGCTGATACGCTAATCACTGCCATAGAATCGCCCACAACCTGGTCAGGAAGAGACAGGATGCATGAGTCTAAGGCTATGTTCACACGGCTTATTTCAGAACGTATTTACATCGGATTGCCGATCGTAAATACGTTCTGAAATCAGTTGAAAATCAGTTGCAAATAAGTGGCACTAAGTGTGGCACGTATTTGTAACTGATTTCCCGATGGATTCACCATCTCCATTCATTGTAGGTGGTGAATCCGTCCGTAAATAATTGACATGCACATTGTTTTTCCGTCCGGATTGCCGTCGTCAATCCGCGGCGGCAATCCGGAACGGAAATACGTGTCGTGTGAACGACGAGCCGTATTTTCTATTGAAATCAATAGAAAATAGGCTGTTACTTGTTTCTGACTGATTTGCCGACGGATTGACGATCGTCAATCCGTCGGCAAATCCGCAGCGAAATAAGCCGTGTGAACGAGGCCTAAAACTGCTTGTGGTTAGGAAACAGCATGGCGAGGCAAACCCTTTAAAAGGGACCTGTCACATCTGATGTTTGTCTTAGCAAATACAAATTTTCCCTGTGAAATAACAATTCTGGAGCATCTTCTCTTATAACTCTGTGCTGTGCTGTTCTAGGAGGAATAACAGAGCAGCAGAACATCATAAAGATTTGAGAAAAGATCCTGTAGTATTGTTATTTCATAGGGAATATAAGAGAAAAGGGACATCTCTCCTTATGGCGAGCACCAGTTAAGGTGTGTAGTGTTTTGATTGCCTTTTAGCCCACTACTAAGCCTCTGCATATCACAAGGCATTATGGGAAAGGAGCTGGGAAGCTCACTGCGCCCTCTATTGGTTGTAACAAATCCTCAATTTACTTCTGATTCACTGAATCTTTGAGAAGCAAAAAGAATATTAGTCAAGCCCAAAATCGCTCATCTACATACGACATTTCAGGGTTTTGCCCCTCATCAGTGTAGAGCAGAGCGATACTGGCTTGACTGGGTGGGAGGCAATGAGTGGCTGAGAGAAAGGGAACATCTCTCCTTATGGAGCGCACCAGTTAAGGTGTGTAGTGTTTTGATTGCCTTTTAGCCCACTACTAAGCATCTGCATATCACAAGGGATATAGGGAATATAAAACAGGGATAGCCACATGGCCTCTTTAATCAGTTCCTGACCGGGTTGTTAAACTCGCCCTTTCCTGACCAGGCAACTTTTTATTTTCTTATTTTCTTAAGTACACATAGGTTTGACTGCTATAACGCTTGTTCTTTTTCGCTTATGCTACAATTTTTTTTCACTTTTTTTCCATGATACATAAGGCTTTATTTTTATGTCATTTTTACATTAGATTTTTTTCAGTAATATCAGGAAAACATCTGTTTTCACACTTTTATTTCTTTAAACGCTAAAATAAGTTTTCCCTTCTGTAATTATATATATATATATATATATATATATATATTATATATATATATAATATATATATATATATATATATATTATATAAAAAAAATAGTGTCACAAAAAGACCTGCAGAGCTGATCTGTTTCTGATGACACCCTGCAGCTCTTCAAGTTACCAAACCCCACAATCACATGACCTCTGGGGCCAGGAGGCTTCCTGTTTCTTTGTATATACTGCGTTGACTGAGCACTGTATATATAACAATCAAGAAGGCAGGGACAGTAATAACCCATCTTTGGAAAAGTTGATGCAGTGAAAAGGGACCCAAAGCCCATTCAAAATAAAAGCATATGTTCCTTTATTGGTTTCCTTAGTAAAACATGACTAATCCAAAAATGGCACATCCCTGGAAAAGGCAATGGCCAATGCAAGGCCGACGCGTTTCAGGCGCTAAACGCCCTTAGTCATAGCCATCCCTGCCTTTTCCCTGGAAAGCTCGGCTGCAGCTATGACTCTGCATATAAAAGCTATGCAGAGTCAGATGTATACCACCCATATGTTTATTGTCAACATGTGGTCGGCATCTAGTTAAAGAGGTTTTACCGTAAGGTAAATATTTCTGCACTGGCCGCTTGCAGTGAATGTGAAGGGCAGCACTTGTAGCCATTCTCCTAATTCACTTCTGTGGGAGCTTCCGAAGATAGCCGAGTGTGTGCGCAAGCCCAGCCCTCCTCATTCACATGCATGGCTGGCTCGCTGCGAGCGGTCAGTGCATGGGTTTTTACCTCACTCCTAAACCCCTTTAAGGTAATGGCTCACAATCCCAATGTACACAAGTTTACAAGTCATTCCATGGGACTATTTTTTATGTGAGAAAAGTCCCTTACTGCAAAAACTAAGCCCCATAGCCTGCCTATAAGGACAAGACAGTGTAGATCTCAATGAACAATACCCCAAGCATCATTATAGATATCCTACAACAAATGAGGAAGGCCTCCATTTGTCCTACTCCTATCTCCAGCACAGTTACCTACATTAGACCTGGCAATATCTGACACCAATGCTGGCCCAGTATAAGGGCACTACTCAGATATTGGAACAAGGTTGGGTAATGATAAATATTTTTACTGTAAGAGTAAACACCCTTTCTGACTAGTTAGCTTAGTACGTGCAGTCAAATTCATAGGTACTGGAAAGCAAATAAATGGGGCTGAGCTGCAATACCACACAAGGCCTACAGACAACTGTGGCACTGTTTTTTTTAAAGCAGGCCCTTATAATCTTGGACAACCCCTTTAGAATCAAAATCAACTTGATTACTAAGGAATTAATATGGCGTTAGCCCCCCGATTCATCATGAAAGGGTAAATGTGGCCTTGTTTTTGCATGTTCAGTTGCATTTTACACTATCTTGGATAATGCATGGTTGGGTGAATGGCATGATATGTAGATAGATGGCGATGAGTGTGCACTTGGTTGAGTGAATGGCTTAATGTGTGAATACAGCGGTGAGTGTGCACTTGTTGGGTTAATGGCATGATGTGTGAATAAATAGCAATGAGTGTCCACTTGGCTGAGTGAAGGGTACAATGTGTAAATATAGAGATGAGTGTACCACTGGTTGAGTGAACGACACAATGTGTTAATAGATAAGGGTGAGCATGTATTGATTGGGTGAACAGCATGAAGTATGAATAGATAGAGGTGAGCATGCATTTGATTGGGCCCTTTATTGAGTGAATGGCTTAAATATGTGAATGTAGAGGTAAGTGTGCCTTTTGTTTGGTGAATGGCTTGATGTGTGAACAGATGGAGGTGAGTGTGACCTTGCTTGGGTGAATGGTGTGATGGGTGAAAAGAGAGGCGAGTATGCCCTTAGGTGAATGGCTTGATTTGTAGACAAATAAAAGTGAGTGTGCTCTTGGTTGGGATTGATTGATGTGCCCTTGGTTGGGTGAATACAGAGGTGAGTAAGCCCTTGGTTGGGTGAATGGCGAGATGGTTGAATACAGAGGTGGGGGGTGCCCTTGGCTGTGTTAATAGACAAATGGATGATGTGAGTATTTAGGCGCTGAATGATGGCAGTGCTGGGTGTAATGATGCCAGTGCTGGGTGTAATGATGGCAGTGCTGGGTGTGATGACGGCAGTGTTGGGTGTAATGATGCCAGTGCTGGGTGTAATGATGGCAGTGCTGGGTGTGATGACGGCAGTGCTGGGTGTGATGATGCCAGTGCTGGGTGTAATGACGGCAGTGCTGGGTGTGATGATGCCAGTGCTGGGTGTGATGATAGCAGTGCTGGGTGTAATGATGCCAGTGCTGGGTGTGATGATGCCAGTGCTGGGTGTGATGATAGCAGTGCTGGGTGTGATGATGCCAGTGTTGGGTGTGATGACGGCAGTGCTGGGTGTGATGATGCCAGTGCTGGGTGTAATGATGCCAGTGCTGGGTGTGATGATGCCAGTGCTGGGTGTGATGATGCCAGTGCTGGGTGTAATGATGGCAGTGCTGGGTGTAATGATGGCAGTGCTGGGTGTGATGATGCCAGTGCCGGGTGTGATGACGCCAGTGACGGGTGTGATGACGGCAGTGCTGGGTGTGATGATGCCAGTGCTGGGTGTGATGATGGCAGTGCTGGGTGTAATGATGCCAGTGCTGGGTGTGATGATGCCAGTGCCGGTGTGATGACGGCAGTGCTGGGTGTAATGATGCCAGTGCCGGGTGTAATGATGCCAGTGCCGGGTGTGATGACGGCAGTGCTGGGTGTGATGACGCCAGTGCCGGGTGTAATGACGGCAGTGCCGGGTGTGATGACGGCAGTGTGGAGTGTAATGACGGCAGTGCCGGGTGTGATGACGGCAGTGTGGTGTGTGATGATGCCAGTGCTGGGTGTAATGATGGCAGTGCTGGGTGTGATGACGGCAGTGCTGGGTGTGATGATGCCAGTGCTGGGTGTGATGATGCCAGTGCTGGGTGTAATGATGCCAGTGCTGGGTGTAATGATGGCAGTGCTGGGTGTGATGATGCCAGTGCTGGGTGTGATGATGCCAGTGCTGGGTGTAATGATGCTAGTGCTGGGTGTGATGATGCCAGTGCCGGGTGTAATGATGCCAGTGCTGGGTGTAATGATGGCAGTGCTGGGTGTAATGATGGCAGTGCTGGGTGTGATGATGCCAGTGCTGGGTGTGATGAAAGCAGTGCGGGGTGTGATGATGCCAGTGCAGGGTGTGATGAAGCCAGTGCGGGGTGTGATGAGGCCAGTGCTGGGTGTAATGATGCCAGTGCTGGGTGTAATGACGGCAGTGCTGGGTGTGATGACGGCAGTGCTGGGTGTGATGACGCCAGTGCTGGATGTGATGATGCCAGTGCCGAGTGTGATCACGGCAGAGACGGGTCTGATGACGGCAGTGCGGGATGTGATGATGCCAGTGACGGGTGTGATGACGGCAGTGCCGGGTGTGATGACGCCAGTGCTGGGTGTGATGATGCCAGTGCCGGGTGTGATGACGGCAGTGCTGGGTGTGATGATAGCAGTGCTGGGTGTGATGATGCAAGTGCTGGGTGTGATGACGCCAGTGCCGGGTGTGATGACGCCAGTGCCGGGTGTGATGATAGCAGTGCCGGGTGTAATGATGCCAGTGCTGGGTGTGATGATGCCAGTGCTGGGTGTAATGATGCCAGTGCTGGGTGTGATGACGGCAGTGCTGGGTGTGATGATGCCAGTGCCGGGTGTGATGACGGCAGTGCTGGGTGTGATGACGGCAGTGCCGGGTGTGATGATGCCAGTGCCGGGTGTGATGACGGCAGTGCCGGGTGTGATGACGCCAGTGCCGGGTGTAATGACGCCAGTGTCGGGTGTGATGACGCCAGTGCCGGGTGTCACGCCCCCAGTGCTGGGTGTGATGCCGGCCGTGCCGGGTGTCATGACGGAAGTGCCGGGTGTAATGATGGCAGTGCTGGGTGTGATGACGGCAGTGCTGGGTGTGATGATGCCAGTGCCGGGTGTGATGACGCCAGTGCCGGGTGTGATGACGCCAGTGCCGGGTGTGATGACGCCAGTGCCGGGTGTGATGACGCCAGTGCCGGGTGTGATGACGCCAGTGCCGGGTGTGATGACGCCAGTGCTGGGTGTAATGATGGCAGTGCTGGGTGTGATGATGCCAGTGCCGGGTGTGATGATGCCAGTGCCGGGTGTGATGACGCCAGTGTCGGGTGTGATGACGCCAGTGCCGGGTGTGATGATGCCAGTGCCGGGTGTGATGATGCCAGTGCCGGGTGTGATGAGAGCAGTGCCGGGTGTGATGATGCCAGTGCCGGGTGTGATGATGCCAGTGTCGGGTGGGATGATGACGCCAGTGCCGGGTGTGATGATAGCAGTGCTGGGTGTGATGATGCCAGTGCCGGGTGTGATGATGCCAGTGCCGGGTGTGATGACGCCAGTGCCGGGTATGGATGATAGCAGTGCTGGGTGTGCTGACGCCAGTGCCGGGTGTGATGACGCCAGTGTCGGGTGTGATGACGCCAGTGCTGGGTGTAATGATGCCAGTACCGGGTATCTCGGGGGTCCTGGCATTGGGAATGTCTCTTACCCAGGCCGCTGGTCACAGTGCGCGGAGAAGCCCCAGATGCATTGCGGCCGGTGAGGGTGAAGCTGCTGTAGTCCCTGTGTGGGGAGAACTGGCAGACGCTCTGCCCATGGTGGCTACAGTCAAAGAGGAAGCAGCCGAGGCCCCGGGCCGAGCTCTCCACCACGGCGGCCGAGCAGCGGGGCTGGGCGCAGCACTCCTCCAGGCACTGCCTCCAGCTGTACACCGTGCCCGGGGCCTGCAGGAAGGTGGCTCCGGCCTCCAGCGAGTCCTTGGTGCGGATGATGTAGTCCTCCAGCTGGTTGAAGTTACACACGTCCTGCCCGGAGTCTCTCCGCACGGCCACCTCCTGCAGCTGCTGCTGCATGGCCTCCTCCTCCCGTCCAGCGCCGCGGGGCCCGTCCGGCTGCTGCAGCTGCTTGCGGAATTCCTCCAGCAGCTCCTCCACCCCTGAGATCTGGGACCGGAGCTCTGTCAGCTGCGGGGCCGGGGAGCCGGGCGAGAGCCGCCTGCTGCCCCCCACATCCCAGCAGAGCAGCAGGGCCAGCAGGCAGGAGATCATGATGAGGGCGCTCGGTCACTGCAGGGTCATGGTGCCGGGCGATCCGAGGCGGCACGCAGCAGGCCGGGCATGGCAGCGGCGCCCCCTCCTCTCCCTGCCGGCGGCGCGATGAGGCGGGGAGTCAGGCGATCAGCACCAGGGAGGAGGGACAGCGCCCGCTGACATCACCCGCTGCCCACGGCTCGTCCTTTACCTCCTCGCTCTCCAAGAGCCAGAACCTCCTTAGTGTTCCGTCCCCATTGGCCTGTAGGGGCTTGTTTTCTGCGGGACAAGATGTTCTTTTTCATAGTGCCAATGACCATAACACATAACGTACAAATTCTATGAAAACAGATGACAATTGCACCATTTATGAGGGGGACTCAGTCTTCGGTATAAGTGATGTGTTTCACATGTAAGAACAGGGAAGCATCAGCTCACCCACAAATATCCAGCAGTGGTAGAATAGGTCCGCACGGATCCCGTCCAGAGCAAGACACAACACAGTAGATCCAAGGAAAGAATGATCCAGCGGGTCCAAATCTCCAAATAAAACTTAGTGACTTTTATTGTTGCATATAAAATCACGCACCTCCAGAGTAAACATAGTTCCCTAGATTAAAGCTATCATAAGTGATGTGTTATCTGGATCCTGCAGGTCGATACGATTCCAATGATATCAAATTTGTAGAGGTTTGTTATGTTTTAATACCTAAAACCCAAAAAAACCCTTTTTCTATTTTTTACATTTTCGCTGGAATGCCATTTGCTGTGACCAGTAACTCTTTCTTCAGTCTATGGATCTGAGCGAGGGCGGGCTGAGGTGTAGTTTATATCTGTACCATTTTGGGATTCATGCGACTTTTTGATAACTTTTTATTTCTATTTTTAGAGGACATGAACTTAGAAAAAAAAAATGTTGGAGTTTGGAATTTTTTTCTACTACGGTGTTCACTGGATGGGATAAATGATGTTACATTTTAATAGATGTAACTTTGACGAACCCTGCAATACCAATTCTGTGTAACTCTTGATTTTTACATTTTCTTATTTGTAAAATGGGCCGACATGCATGATTTTTGGTGCCCAGGCGCCATTTTTTTTGCACATATTTGTAGTGTAGAATGCACCTGAATCTATGAACCTGTTCTACTGCAGATCGTAGATTCAGTGCTTTCTAGCTACAAAGCGACACTTCAGGCTCAGGTAAACCACTTTTAACTTGGTCTACATGTTCCAGCAGTAATGTGCCTGGATTTGCCTCCCGATTTCAGGCATATTACAAAGTGCCACGGGTGCTTTGTCATGTGCCTAATTATGGAGTGCACCTGCTCATACATTAAGCGCACAGGGCTGCGCCAATTTTGGGGCTGTAAAGACGTCAGACTACTGGCACAGTCCTGTACATACATGTCGCCCTTAGTATTTATTACTTTATTTTAGATATTTTTAAAAACTTTTTATTTTTACTTTAAGGGTATGTTCACATGACATATATTTCAGGGTGTGTATTTCAATCATGAGTAATTGGCCTGTCAAGATGCGCCAAATTGTGGCCCCAGCAAACACGGAGTAATTCATATCTCTCAATTAGCGGATGCAGTATGATTCCATTAGCATATGGATTTCCATGCATTGTCATGTGTACCAACATGGCAGCTACAACATGTTCTATGTTTTTCAGACTGCCGTCGGTGTAAAAAGCTGTCCAGCAGAAAACCCGTGCAGTGGGGACTGCTGCGTGGTTTTTCCATAGAGCCCCATTTAAAAGTTTGTCAGCCGGTTTGCAGACAGTTTTCAAAACCGGCTTCAAACCCTTGCCATGGGGACAAGCCCTAAAGCCTCCAGCTTGCATGGGAACTGATTCATTCAGACAGCGTGGCCATGATTAGTGTCCGTCTAAAGTGTTAAACAGCTGGGATCGGCGCTGGCTCCGATCTCTGTTGTTTGCGGCAGTCACTGGCTGTAATTAACAGCAGACACTGGCCGCATGAGCCCGCTCCATACATCCCTTATGGTATTTGGACGTTAAGGTATGCCCAAATGTGTGAAAGGGTTCACCAGCAGCTCCTTGGCGTGCCTTATCCCCACACATGGCATAATGAGATGTGCCCACCTGCAGGTACTACGTATCAACAGGGATCCTGGGAGCAACATTGATCACTTTGAAGTAAGCAATTTCAGTACACACAGCTTAAATATTTATTTATTTGTAAACTTATTTTTCAGATTTTATTTTATTTTTATTATTTCGTTTTCCTGATTTCATTTGGTGTTAGTCTACAAAACAAAGTCACCCTGAAATATATGATTCAGATGCATTCCCATGATTTCATTTTGATACAGTGATCCTTCAACATAATACTATTAGTTCCGGAACAACCCTTGTATGTTGAAATCATAACTCTATAGAAAACTGGTCATTGGTTCCAAAGCCCCAAATGTCACCCAACATAATTCAAAATGAAGATTAACTCCTTAACGACACGGCTATTTTCAGATTTTTGCTTCTTGATTTTTCCTCTCCTTCCAGGGGCCTCAGTTTTTTTTATTTTTCCTTGTTTTTTTGCGGGACATTATGTACTTTTTATTGGTGCCATTGACTGTACCATATAATGTACTGGGAAACCACACATACAAATTCTAAGTGGGGTGAAATGTGAAAAAACACGTTCTTGCTAAATGTTTGCTGGGGTTTTGTTTTTGTAGCGTACATGATGTGTTATCTGTACGCTGTAGATCAATATGAATCCAGTTAAACCAAATATGTAGGGTTTTCCTTATGCTTTAGGGTGCTTTCACACGGTATGGTTTTGGTGCGTTATTGATGTGTTTTTTTGGATGCGTTTTTTGTGCAACAATGTATAGCATTAATTGTTGTGCCTTCCTGCACAAAAAAAGCATCCAAAAAACGCATCAAAAACCACAGCGTTTGAAAGCACCCTTAGTACATTTTTTAAATTTGCTCACCTGGCTATTTTCTGTGACCAATAACTTTTTTGTTTTTCCACCCATGGACCTAAGTGTTTTTTTGCAGGCTGAAGTGTAGTTTTAATTGGTACCATTTGGGGACAGGTGAGACTTTTTGATCACTTTTTATTTTCATTTTTAGTAGATGTGAAATGACGAAAAAATTGGAAAATGCATCTTTTTTCTTCTACTGTGTTCAGTGTATGGGCTAAATGATGTTATATTTTAATAGGTCAGACTTTTATGGACACAGTTATACGAATTATGTGTACTTTTTAATTTCGTTTTTTATTTGTAAAATGGCAAAAGAGGGTTGATTTATACTTTTAATATTTTATTTTTTACACTTCAAAACATTATTATTTTTAACTTGAACATTAAAGGAGTTGTCTCATTACAAGCTTTCAGCCCACTTCAATGCTTCTGGCAGCAAAGCATTTTTGAATTCAGGGGTGTGCTTCTTGTCTGCCTCTTCTCCTCCCCCTTCCCCCCTCCCCTCAGCACACAGACAGCTCTCCTTCTATACAGCAGGGCGAGGGGGTTTGCTGCCAGAGTTAACCCTGTGTGTGCCTGCCTAGGTCTTTCTGCAGGCTCCTGGATCAGCTGCACGGTCAGCTCCACGGAAACAGCAGAGAGAGGGCTGATCTATGAATGTGGAAAGTTCTGTGAAGCTGTGATTGCTAATAGCAGAGCAGGGGGATGTAAGTGTTCCTATACCCCCTGCTTAGCATACAAATCTCCACATCTCCAGCAACACCAAACAAACTCTGTCAGAACAAACACAGGGCAGCTGTGAAGTGAGTTACTATAATCACCATGTGTCACTAATACAGCAGAGCAGGGAGAGATAGGAAGAGTTCACATGTCCCCCTGATCTGTTCTATTAGTATAGTCAGAGCTCCACAGACACATCATGATTATAGTAACACACAGGGTCACTGCTGTCACATTTTCTGACTACAGATCAGTCTCTGCTCTCCTCAATCTGTGTAGAGAGCAGGAGGAAGCATGCACACACAGGGTTAATCCAGGCAGCACAGCTACACAGACACAGAAGCCCTCCCCCTCCCTCCACTACAGAAGCATACTGTGCGGGAGGGGCTCTGTGCTCAGACCTGTATTCAGAAGATGATGAGTCATCAGACCTGACAGCCAGTGAGATAAAGATCAACAGGTCAGCTGCTATAGAGATTTGAGGAGCTGATACACTACTACTAACAGGGATAACTCAAAATCAGTAGGACATTTGTAATGAACATATATTGCAAAGCTGCTTGTTTTTTAAAGATCTTTTAACTAAAAACTCACAGAAAAAAGAGATAATAATATGAATATAGAAAACCGTCTCACAGATCAAAAGAAAAATTCCTAAAACAATAATCCTTAATAGATATGCATTAAAATAATTATCCTTTATATATAAAAATGGCCTCACACATATAGCCACTATACAAATATGCAACTGTATATGTATAAAGTACCCGGTGTATATCAGTACCTAAATACAAAAGCAAGTGGACAATGTCTAGCTAATCACAGCAAAAAAGACATTGTACCAAATACCTATTAGCAGGGAGAAGTGACCCTATAAGAGGGAGGCAAATGTGGTCAAAATTGTGGTCATAAACTCACGGGTCTGAAGACCTTGTCACAGTAGACTCCGTTGCCCCATTGGACCAGTATATACCATATAATAATAGAAAAAGCACTATCGCTATCACTATACTAGTCCTATCCAGATAGAGCACTCGCCCCGAAAAGGGCGACCCCACCTCTCGGCGACTCACCCTAACTAACTAAATTATACAGTAAGATACATAAAGACACAGACATAAGTCCCGACGCGTTTCCCCAAGATATGGTTCATCAGGGGATAAGACTTATCCATCTGTGATGCGAGATGATGATGGTCCACGTGATGGCAGGATGAGGCCATAAGTAAGTGCCAGACAGTATATCACTTATATACCCACCCCTATTAACCAAATAACCAAATAAACTACTCAGCCAATCCAATGCCACTTTACTCACCAATGATACAGGAGTAAAGTCCTTGCACATGCTCAATAGCAAAACACCACATGTTCCGCGCGCCTCCCGTTCCGCCAAACCGGAAGTGACAAACCGGAAGTGACAAAACGCAAGTAATTCACTTCAGCACTTGCGCCCCAAATAGGAAATAGACTTCGAAACGAGTGCAAACGCGCACGCGCCCCGGTCTCCGCCATGCAACTAGCAAACCAGTGCACACGCGCCCCATAGACAAGGGCGCACTCGGGCGCCCCAACTATACAGATAATACGTTGGACACAATAGCATAATGGTGACCCAAATAACAGGAGGCTTATCATCAAGATTCAATATCGGGTACACAAGGTAACGTTAAATAATCCAATGGATATAAACTACCAATAGTTAAGGCTAAGTAAAATAAAGTGATGGGCAGTAAGACAAAAAAGATATAGAAATATTATATACTCTGACAGTATTGATAATAAAGAGACTATACCCAACACATGGTATGATATTCTCAACTGATTACCCTATCAACAGAATCCAAAGAAAAGGACCAAAAAAACAAAACAAAAAAAAAAAACTGAAATTATGAAAAATATTATAAAAAACAGCCAAATTGCAGGTTTTCATTAAGACCATCAGGGGTCGTAGTATGTAATCTGAAAATCCACTCGGTTTCTTTTTTAAGCAGTCTTGTATCCCAATCACCCCCTCGGGGTGATTTCCTCACGACCTCATGATCGAAAATTTCATGGTGGATCATTATTATGGCATTCAACAGTCACTATATCTCTCTTATGACCTAATGTCCCCTAGATGCTCGTCAACTCGTCTTCTAAATTGTCTCTTAGTCTTTCCAACATATCCTAACGGGCAAGTACAACTGCATAAATAAATGACTCCTTCACTCTTACAGTTGGAAAAATCTCTCTTCACAAATGTACGATCTGATTTAAAATCAGTGAAAGTCTTTGACTGCTCAATAAATGGACATGCCACACAGTTGTCCCCTACACCGAAAGGTACCTAGTGGTTGTCGATCCAACCAGGTCCCTGGTTTTTTAGGTGGACTATATAAAACTATGCACCAGTCTATCCCTCAATGATCTTCCTTTCCTGAATGCAATCTGAGGAAAATCAGGGGAGGACATCTTTTTAAATCCTGATCTGACCTCAAGATACCACAGTATCTAGAATTAGTGTCTCTCGCTAATTCGTGGCCCTGATCAAAGTTTGCCACGATCCGCATAGTTTGATTTGTGGGGGAACTTGCTGTTCTGTCCACACCATTGAGCAGTCTCGATCTATCACTTTCAAGTGCCTTGACAAATGCCTCATCAATGACTTTTTTGGGATAACCCCGATCCACAAACCGTTTTTTAAGGTCCCTTGCTTGGAACAAATAGTCTCCTTTCCTGGAGCAGTTTCTCCGAACTCGGAGAAACTGCCCCGTTGGTAAACCCCGGTTTAAGGGTCTAGGATGGTAACTCTCCCACCAGAGGAGACTATTAGTCGCGGTTGGTTTCCGAAAGGTTTTTGTATGTAGATTGCCAGATTTATCTTTAATGATATAAAGATCCAAAAAAGGCCATTTTTATATATAAAGGATAATTATTTTAATGCATATCTATTAAAGATTATTGTTTAAGGAATTTTTCTTTTGATCTGTGAGACTCTTTTAACTAAATCCCAATCATTGTAGCGAGACAACACCTTTAAGTGTCCCTAGGGTACTTGACCACTAAGTGATATAATCGTTAGTACACCCTTCTTCGTTGTATAAACAATTCAGAAGGGTGAACAAAGGTGCCTGGGCCAGGAAGTGGTAACACCGAAGACATGGTGGCAATGCTAACCAATCTGTACCATTTCTCATTATTTAGACACTGAGATAGCTGCGGCATCTAAGGGGTTAAACAGCAGAGAATAGAGCTTTGTCTGTTCGCTGCCATTAGCAGCTAACACCAGCCTTTTACATAGCGAGTAATAACACTACATAGAACCTTAACATTTTGTGTGTCGGCTTTCAGTTACATTTACGCCACAGGGTGGGAAGGAGTTAAAGGAAATGAAGCAAATAACTAAAACAGATAATGCAAGTCAGAAAGAGCTGCTGAAAGCTGGACATCATTTTCTATTTTGCGAATAGAAGCTTCTTTGGGTCATGTACTTTACATAAAATGTACTAGAAAAAATAAAATGGAATCACACTCATCTGGTGCCCAAAGGAGCCATTCATCCTGGTACATGTAAAGAGCAGTACAGGACATGTAGTACTGCACAGTACTGTAGAGAGGCGCTACTAGACCACGAATCACTACATACACCTCACTTATTCAGAGGATTTGCCAGGAAAATGTTCATAATAATTGGCTGAATCTTCTGATTAATCACATGAGCTACAGCTTGGCAGGGTCGTTGACATTGTATGCTCTATGATTTCAAGATACAGTGGCCCAGATTAACTATTACTATCTAAAAGTTAGTGTAAATTTAAACAGTTTAAAAATGTCTAGATTTATCAAAGAGGCTGGATAAATTTGGCACTTCTTTAGACTTGTATAGCTTTTTTAGATCAAATATAAGTTGGTTTACTTTATACGCCAGAATTTTTATAAATTTTTGGCACAGAATATCACAATGTGACCACGCACACACTTTCCATTCGGTCACACCACTGTGTCGGAGAGGTCACAAAAAGTATCTAAAGTGTTCTTAATAAATGTGTCTGTAACACACTGACATGGCAAAACATGTGAGATCAGCTCACCGATATCCCTGGAGTAAGGTGTCCTCCTTAAGACAGGTGCAGCGGATTGTTAGCAGCCTCCACCTTTCAAAGTCCAATGCAAAGAAGAATATCCAGCACTCTGTGATTCCAAATGCAGCATACGTTCAATATTAAAACATCATTTTATTTCTTTCATTTTAAAAATCCCAAGTGGATATGTGCATAACAGAACAATGGCAAGAAACACAATCGACGCGTTTCGGCATAATAGCCTTATTCAACGTGTATCGCACATATAACAAACCCATTTTAAATAACCAGCCTGGGCTGGAAGGGGAGGCGTTATTCCATGCTCTATTCTAACCCCTTGAGGTACATGCTATAAATAGCAACATATAACAAATATATATAAAACGTACAACAATGGATATCTATTTGAAAAAAAAAAAATATGTATATACTAGTATATCCCTGTATAACATTATGAAACTCGAACATTAAATCTTTAATACTGATACATCAAATCTTGGCATATATTTAACCCATATGGTTGTCTGGTCTCTAAAGTGTATATCCACTTCACTTCTCACTTTCCTAGCTAAATCCCCACCTCTTTCCGAGAGTTTCACTTTTTCAATAGCTAAACAGCGAAATGAAGATGTATCTCCCTCATGAACGTCTCTAAAATGTTTGGATACCGTGGAGATATTAACAGCAATACCTAACTTTTTGGAATCTGATAAGTGTCTAAGCATGCGTGTTTTGAATGAATTCGTTGTACACCCAACATACTGTATCTGACATAGTTCACATGTTATCAAATAGGCTACATTTTTAGAGTTGCAATTAATGTAACTCTCAATATTAAACTTTTTGACTGTAAGGCTATGTTCACACGGCTTAACTGCGGGACGTAATTACGCCCCGCAATTACGCCGTGTGGCCTGGGCGGGGCGAGAGCAGGGGAGGGAGCGGGGGGCCGGCACTTCGCCGACCCATTGACTTGCATTACCAGCAGCGTGTACACGCCGCTGGTAATTCACATCTCACTTATCCCCCCTCGGAGTATTCGGCGAGCGGGGATAGGAGACATAATTCATAGTTCTCTATGAGAACTGTGGATTACCGTAATGAATGGGCCGTTTTCAGCCCGTAATTTGCGCACTTCGGCGCGTAATTACGGACCGAAATTACGGCCCATTTTAAGCCGTGTGAACATGGCCTAACTGATGAAACAAAATGATCTTGAACTGTTACAAATTTACAAGTAATACATCTGTTGTGGCCACATCTAAAAAAAAGCCTTTGACATCAAGCCAATGCTTTTTATCTCCTTCACTCTTGGTGATACAATGGATCCAATAGTAGGCGCTTTTCTAGCCACACATTTAATGCCTTTTTGTAAAATATCGGCCATATTCTCCTGTTCTCCTGACAGTACAAAACCGGTACAAAATCTTGCCAATTAGCTATATATATATATATATATATATATATATATTAATATATATATATATATTATATATATATATATATATATACTATATATATGCTAAAGAGGTGGAGAAACAGGCTCCCATAGAAGCGTTATTGACCTGCTGATAGAAATTACCATCGAAACCAAAATAATTATGTTTTTAATAAAAAAAAAACAAAAAACAGTTACCATTATCACAAATTCTTGTTCTACTAAGCAAGTTACACCGTGTATAGATAAAAATCTTCCTAAATGTTGTATTCCCAAGTCATGGGGTATAGACGGGTAAAGACTCACAACGTCACATGTCATCCAGAAAAAATTCTCATGCCATAGGAAACCTTCCAGCTTCCTAATGGTGTCTTTAGTATCCAGTAAGTGGCCAGGAATATCAAAGATTAGCAGTTACAAAATGTTGTCAACCCACTCTCCCAGTCGCTCTCCCAAGGAGCCAATCCCCGTCACAATAGATCTTAAAGGTGGGGGGAAGGACCCTTTGTGCACCTTAGGAAGAGCGTAGAAGGTGGGAACAACAGGATGCTGTACAAATAAAAAATCTGCAACTCTTTGATTTAATGCTCCAATATTGACACCTTCATTTAGGAGCTTCTTAATCTTTAGTAGGATTACCCGACAATTTTCTATACGTAGTTATAAATGTAGAATTTTCTTTTTTCTGAATCGAATCCGTTTTTTTCATACATTCATTGGTGTGCAAAATTTACTGACGACCTCTTGTTTATATGGAAAGGTCCTGAGGAATTTGCGGTTTACGTTTTCTCATCACAAACATACCATAGATTTTTTAGATATCTTTTTAACGGGGGATTTTGAAAAAGGAGTTATAATCAATCCATATCGGAAACCAATGTCTCACAATTCAGTCTTGCTAGGCACATCTTGTCATCCAATACATGTAGTGGAAAATATTCCAATAGGGGAACTTATACGGACTAAAAGGAACACTACCTTGAAGATAATTTTCAGCATGAGGAAAACATTGTACAAAATAGAGTACGTGAGAGAGGATATAAAGAAATGTCCTTAAAAAGAGCTACTATGAAAGTGCAAAAAATAAAACGTGAGCGTTTATTATCTAACAATAGTAATAAAAACAAAATGAAGGTTTTACAAGATAGGAATCAAAAACTTATTTTTTCTACTGTTTACACCCCTCAAACAGATCACTCGTATTGTGAGAAAACACTTACCGATTTTGTACTGTCAGGAGAATATGGCCGATATTTTACAAAAAGAGATTAAATGTGTGGCTAGAAAAGCACCCACTATTGGATCCATTGTATCACCAAGTTTTTTTAAGAGCGAAGGAGATAAAATAAATGTATTACTTGTAAATTTGTAACAGTTCAGGATCATTTTGTCAGTTACAGGCAAAAAGTTTAATATTAAGAGTTACATTAATTGCAACTCTAAAATGTAGTCTATTTGATAACATGTGAACTACCCTGTTTCCCCGAAAATAAGACATCTCCCGAAAATAAGACATAGTGCATTGTTTTTATGCAATTCACAGTTTGGTTGCTTATGGTGATGTTTGTGATGAAATCACTACAGTATATTAATACATGTGGATTTTTGTTCAACTGTAAATGTTAGTTCTTGTTTATGGAAAAATAAGACATCCCCTAAAAATAAGTCTTAGCTCGTGTTTAGGAGCAAAAATTAATATAAGACACTGTCTTATTTTCGGGGAAACAGGGTATGTCAGATACAGTGTGTTGGGTGTACAACAAATTCATTCAAAATACGTATGCGCAGACATTTATCAGATTCAAAAAAGTTAGGTATTGCTCTTGGAAAGAGGTGGTGATTTAGCTAGGAAAGTGTTAAGTGGATATACACTTTAGAGACCAGAAACCATATGGGTTAAACATACGCCAAGATTTGATGTATCAGTATTAAATATTTAATGTTCGAGTTTTTTGATGTTATACACTGATAGACTAGTATATATATATTTATTTTTTTTTTTCAAATAGATATCCATTGTTGTACGTTTTACATATTTGTTGTATGTCTTTATTTATAGCATGTGCCTAAAGGGGTTAAAATACAGTGTGAAACAACGCCTCCCCTTCCGGCCCAGGCTGTTTATTTAAACCAGGTTTGTTAAATGTGTGATACACCTTGAATAAGGCTATTCTGCCGAAATGCGTCGGTTGTGTTTCTTGCTATTGTTCCGTCATGCATGTATCCACTTGGGATTTTTAAGATGAAAAGAAATAAAACGATGCTTTAACTTTGAACCTATGCTGCATTTGGAATCACAGCGTGTTGGATATTCCTTTTTGCATTGAACACTGTGACATGCACCACTTTTTGGTGTATTTTATGACACTTTTCTGGTGCAAACACAATAGTAAATCTGGGCCCATGTCCCAGGAAAGACCATTGTATGTTGATAAGATTGTAACCTGATGCTATGGTAACCACTGTATATGTCAAGCTCAGGGTCACCAGTGCCAGGTTAGGTATATAGTTTAGGTGTACATTTTCTTACTTTATTTATATATTTATTTTGTTTTATTTAGTTTTCATGTGTCTTCCATAAGGTCATAGAAGGGCTTAAGGCAGCGGTGGCGAACCTATGGCATGTGTGTCAGAGGTGGCACTCTGAGCCCTCTCTGCTGGCACGAGCACCAGGCTGCCAACTTGCTGGCTTCGGTATAAAAAGGAGGGTGCGCGCCAAGTGTCCGAGTCACAGTGCTATACTTTTACATACAGCACAGGCTCTGAGACCTGTTCCATATTGAACATTTACTGCAGGACTCTGACTGGCGCCGGACCTTCCCCTATCGCTGTGCGCAGGCGGGAAGTCAGTAATCCTGAGGTGGGGCCTCACTGATTTAACTTGTCATGGGATCTCACTGGACAGAACTAAGCCCGTGCACAGCAGGAGGGGAGGAGAGGGTCCAGCGCCGGTCACAGTCCCACAGTAAGTTTTCAACAAGGAACAGGTCTCAGAGCCTGTGCTGTATGTAAAAGTATAGCGCTGTGACTTAGAGGCCAAGCACTCCCTCCCACAGCATGGAGACCCTGTAAAGGGCCCCTGTCAGGGGCGCCAGAGAAGGGCCCCACCTGAGTTCCTGGCAAGGGCTCCTGTGAAGGGCCCCGTCTGAGACCTATCAAGAGCCCCGGTAAATTGCCACATCTGAGTCCCAGTAAAGGGAAGCCCACTGAGCCACTGTGAAAGGCCCCCCCCCTGCCTCAGCCCCAGTAGAAGGTCCCGCCTGAACCTCTGTCAAGGGCCTAAGCGAAGGGCCCTGTCTGAGCCCCTGTCAAGAGCCCCTGTGAAGGGCCCTGCCTGAGCCCATGTCAAGGCCCCAGTGAAGGGCCCCGCCCGGGACCCTGTGAAGGGCCCCAGTAAAGGGCTACCCACTGAGCTTTTCTAAGGGGCCCCAGTAAAGGGCCCTGTCAATGGCCTCTGTGAAGAGACCCCCACTGTGAGGCCCCTAGTAAGGTCTCTGATATATATTCTATGTTTCAAGGATGGGCCCTATCCTCCCACAAGTCAAAGGCTTGCAAGGGCCCTGCATCGCTGTGAAAGGCAGCGAGGCCCTTCCTTATGGGTGGAAGGGCATAGCCCCATAACCAATAATATATACACAGGCCTTAGGGCGGTCTTTAAGATTAAAACATAATTTTCTGGTGGCATGGACCCTGCACAGTGAGAGGGAGGGTTCTACCAGGGACCCATATACCTATTTACCTTCTAGGAGCCCTATATAATTAACTACTTAAAGGGGTTGTCTCGTTCCAGCATTAGGCAGCCGTTTATGCTGGTTGCTAAACAGAGCTTGTGAAATGGAGGGGGGTTTCTCTTCCCAGCAGGGCGTATCTGCCCTCTCTGTAGACACACCTTAAAGTGTGCACGTGAGGATTCATTCTGTGTGAGGTGGGGGCGAGAGAGGTTCTCAGCTGTCATTGGAAGTTAAAAGCTAAGTGTAACTCGATAGTAGATATCTACATTTCTCGCTCTCTCTATATACTTTGTAACTAGAATGGGTATTTGACATTCAGAACTCTGGGAAAGATGGGTGATTTTTTTGTCTCTATCTCTCTCTCACACAGTTATATATCCTGCAGATAATTACATCTCTGATTGCAGTCAGTGAATCTCACCTCTCACCCGCAGCACCTCCGCTTGCAGTCAGTGAATGGCACAGTGTCGCACCACCTCCGCTTGCAGTCAGTAAATCTCCCTTCCCCAGCACCACCTCCGCTTGCAGTCAGTGAATCACACACTCCGTCACAACACCTCATTACACACAGCATCTCATTACACACAGCCGTTGGGGTGATGGCTTTTCTCTGTGATGAGCAGAGAAAAGCCTTCTCCCTTCACATTGACATGCATATATTCCGTCCGAAAACCAGACGGAAGAATGTGCAAGCACAATGTTTTTCGGAAAATGTTTTTCAAACGGCTGGGCGGAAGACCCGTGCAGTGGGGACTGCCGCACAGGTTTTCCATAGAAGCCCGTTGTACTCGTTTGAGGCTGGTTTTTCAGACGGTCTGCAAAACCGCAAACCATCTGAAAAAACGTCCGCAAACCCGTGCCGTGGGGACATGCCCTTTGTGTGCAAAAGTCCCTGCATACACTTTTCAAAAAGTTATGGATATTTTGCTTTTAGTTGAAATTTTAGGTGGCACACAAAAAATGACTTGAATTTTTTTTAAATGAACTAAATGCAGTTTAGAATGCACATGGCCAACTGTTCAGTGTTTCAGTACTTTTTGCACAACTTGCTGATCTCTAACAAGGAGCTTAATGGCAAATTCACAACAAGTGTTTGATCCATGAATCGCCCAATAGATTCAGGGGATCAATTTAAATTGAGATATAAACAGTCCTCTTCATCATGCTGTTCACATTTTGACATCATGAAACCAAGACAACACCTTACAATTGATCAACAGTACCTCGCTATTGGGAGGCTTCAAGCAGGATGCTCTCAGACGGAAGTGGCCACTGAACTTAAGAGTGTCATCAGCAGGTTGTATCAGAGATAGAGAGAGACTGGAAGAGTCACAGAAAGGCAAAGAAGTGGACATTGTTTGGCTACATCACACACTGAGGATTGCTTCATTGTAAACCATGCCCTGCGGAACTGGATGATGAATGCCACACAACTCTAAGCACGTTTAAGGGAGGGGTGAGGCAACCAAATGTCACATCAGACCATTCATAACCATTTAAACCGGCATGGTCTGTGTGCTAGACGACTGGCAGGGGAACCTGACCTGGCTGATTGAATCAACTTTCATCAATGAACAATACTTAAAGGGGTTTTCTCAGCATGCTGAATCACTGACTTGGAGGCAATTTTGCATTCACACTATTTCCTCAAGTTGTCTGCTCAGGCCCTTATTCTGACAGAGCAGGAGATTGTTCTCTTTTACACAATTACAGATAACTCCATACTTCTCATGGCTCGCGGCACTTGTATCTTTTGTTTACAGCAGATAATCTTGTTTAATCTAATTAGTTCACTCATGGCTCAATCCCATCAGTCCATCCCTGGGATGAGATCACTCCTGCTTTCAGCTAATCAGATAACAGGTATGCAGAAAATATCATAGAAACCTCCGTGTTGAAAGCTAATCTTCCTAGTGAGAAAACCCCATTAAGACCACTGATCCCTAATACAGCATAGATGCTCCTGGCCCACGCAAGACGATGATGCCTGTGCCTGGAGGCGTGGTTAGGTATACTTGCCGGTCGTCCAGCATGCAGACCTCGCGGCTGTAAACTGTTTTGAATGGTCTGACGTGACACTTGGTTGCCTCTTGCTTCCCTTAAATGTGCTTGAAGTTGTGTGGCATTTATCATCCAGTTCCGCAGGCATTGTTTACAATGAAGCGGTCATCAGTGTGGGATGGAGCCAAAGGACGTCCACTTCTTTGCCTTTCTGTGACTCTTCCAGTCTCTCTATTGTAACCTGCTGATGACACTCTGTGACACTCTAAGCTCAGTGGTTACTTCTGACTTAAAGCATCTTACTAGAAGCCTCACAATGGTGAAGTAATGTTGATCAATTGTAGGGAGTTGTATTAGGCTCATGGTGTCAAAATGTGAACACCATGATGAGGACGACTGTTTAAATCTCAATTCAAATTGATCCCCTAAATGTATTGGGCGATTCAGGGATCAAACACCTGTTGTGAATTTTGCCATTAAGCGCTTTGTTAGAGATCAGCAAGTTGTGCAAAAAATACTGAAACATTGATCAGTTGGACATGTGCATTCTAAAGATAAAAGATAGTCTCATTTAGTTCAACGAAAAAAGGTCAAGAAATTTTATGTTTGTCCTGAAATTTCAAACAAAAACCAAATATTCCTGTTTGGGAGTAGTTTATGTTAGCTGCATGTCAGTAGGGAAACATAAAAACCATTACATGCATAGCTTTTTTTTTTTTTTATTGGAGTTGATTTGCAAACCTAGCAAGCCTTTGGTAAAATCCCCCCTTTACCCTCACCACACAAACCTTCTTCCTGTCTATTCTGCAGCAAAATAAAAAAAATGTATGTAGATATGTATTCCTTCTTTAGGTGTTTGTGATGTTTTTCCACACTAGAAGTTACATGATGGATTACATGGTTTGTGATAGGAAAAAGCATGTAGACAATTTTTAGTTGGTGTATTTTTTATATGTAAATGTGAATAAAAAACATACATGCTAAAAATGTATCAAATGAAATATGCATGCAAAAAATGCACCAAACACTTTTTCCTAGAAGCATATGGATATTTTACTTTATCTTTTATGCTATGTGAACTGAGACTTTGGTTAGATTCAAACTGTGTTTTTTAACTCTTATTTCAACTTGCCTACAAACATTGTTCACAATCCAAAAGTGCACCTATTCTCTATGGGCACATAATGCATTGTTTTAAGCAATACACACCATGGTAGATGTGTTTTATGTAAATACTTAATCAATGGAAAGTCAATAAAAGAAAAGTACAAGTATGTTTTGTTGATTGGTATTCAATGGGTGCAGTTTTTGACATGTAAACATGCCAAAAACAAGTGAAAAAATGGACATAAAAATGTATGAAAAAGTTGCATAAACTAACCTCTTCAGCAGGATGATATTTAAAATTTTTGTTCCCTCCCCGCCTTTCAAGAGTCATTTTTTTATTTTTCCATCTAAATAGACATGCTGGACAAGATGTACTGGTAAACCCCCCAAATTTTTAGTTGAGGTGGAATGTAACAAAAAAACACAATTGCATCATTTTTACAGGGGTTTCATCTCTATGGACTTCACTATTCAGTATAAATATCACGTATCTTAATTCTGCAAGTTGCATCAATTCTGGAGATACCAAATTTAATAGTTTGTGTTATGTTTCAGTAAAAAAAAAAAAATATTCTTTGCATCCCTACTTTGAGTCCAATAACTTTTTTTTCGTTTTGCTATGATAAAACAGTGTGATGGTTAGAGGTTATGAGGAGCGAGGTCTAGCTTTCATTGGTATCAATTTGGAGGTATGAAATTTTGTGAATCTTTTTTAATTTTCTCACAGGAGTGTAAGAACTGAAAGCGGACTGGTTGCTATGGGCAACAAAGATAGTCTTCCTGTTTTGATAAGTGAGGTCCAATGGGGCACATTAATTATGTTAACTTTGCCAGAATTCTGGTGCAATTTGTATGTTTTAGACACTTTCTGACTGTTTCAGGCAGTTTTTAGGTGAAAACTAAGCCAACTAAAATGGTGTAGTGTCTAAGCATTCTCCAGATTTATCATCTATAGATAAATCTGGCACATTTTCAGACTGTCTAGTCTAAGTTTAGACTGTATAAGCACTAGCAGAATAACTAAAGCTGCCCACTGTAACAAAACAGAGGTCAGAAGACCTGACAAAAACACTTTAATACTAAAGTGCTCTATTACCCATAGAACGCTACATCATTATATGCAGTTTTCAAAGAGGCCAAAGGGTACCAATGTGAATCTGAGTGTGTACCTTAAACTTTTAAAGTAGGTCAGCTGGCTTGGTGGGTGTAGAAGTTGTGTCATGTGCTGTCTGCACAGACATCCTTCTTAGCGGTCAAGGGTGAAAAGTAAGGATTCTTGGCTTCTGGGTAGCAGTACTTTTAAAACTGTACGCCTGCTGCTGTGGTAAAGGCATATCACAAGTTGAAAAATTGCACCGTTGCAAAGAAGTGACATGCGCAAGGACAGACCAACACTGCAATGGAGCAGCTTATCACCAAGATGAACCATGGCGCTGTCGGCCAATTCAGCAGACACTACTGTGTATGGGGCTCTGAGACAGACATGGTCACTGCACCTTTGGTAATGAGGTTGGATCAGCAGGAAAATTGAAGCCTGTCACAGCAGTATTGGACTTCCATTTATTGACAATGGGTTGCCTCCTTAGAGGAGACGTTTTTTGCTTCGATTGGATGGACGGTGTGTTAGGAAAGAAACATCAAAAAACAACATACTGCATACATTGCTGGAAGATCACAAGCTGGTGGTGACAGTTATGGTCTGGGGAATGTTTTTGGAATATTCTCTGGGCTCACTCCTCTATGCGGAAGGCACTCAATTGATTTGGGTATGAATCAATCCTTGTAGGGTACCTACACAATAAATTCAGATTGTCTCCACTGGTGTGGATGGGATCTTCCAGTAAGACAATGCGGCATGGCACACTGCTAGAAGTTAAAGATATTACTGGGAAGAGCATAACCAAGACTTCCAAGTACTACCCGGGCCCCCTTAATCCCAAGAGTTGAACCCAACTGAGCATTTGTGGGACAACTTTGATCATCAAGTTCACTCTATGGCTCCTCCCCCAAGCAGCCTCCAGCAGTGGTGGGATGCACTGCATTCATCATGGCTCCGGATACCCAAGACAGCATATGGGGAACTTACCAAGTCACTCCCAATCTGTGTAGCTGCTGTCCGTGCACACAGCGGTTACTCTGGATATTAGCTGGTGGTCATAATACGGTGACTTAACTGTAATTACAAACAGTAGGTTTTACATTGTGGATAATCCGCAAAACAACATGAGTGAGGTGTTAACTGCTTTATCTACACATGGCGTAAACATTGCACAGATTCTAGAAATATGCCAACCCATAGGTGGAAAATTAACATCCAACAGATTTTTTTTTTTTTTTTGCAGAATCACTGCAGAGTTTCCCCTAAACAGCCAATCATGTCTGCCCTGAATAAGACTTTATTTACACCTGCGTTACTTCTGGTTTTCTGTTCCATCATACTAACATTCTTATTTGATGGAGCCTGCGATGCAGATGTGATTTGGGTCTCAAGCCAAGTAAAGTCTTCAAAAGAAACCTAAAATTTTTGTTTCCTACTGGTTGGTGCAAAAATGAACCCAGTCAAAATATTGACAGCGAACAACAGAAGAGGGGGCCAATCTGTTGCAGAGATGAAGGGGAAGGAGGGTAGGGAAATGGGTTTAAATCCCCCTATTTCCCTCCCTGCAGTAGTTAAGCGGGTTTTTCAGTCTGGAAAAATCCCTTCTGAGGCAGCTCTCCCCATTAAGGTCTGTGGGAGTTCCAAATATATAGAAAAGCACACTTACTAATCTTAATACAAAACTCTTATAGACAGCTGTTGCATCTCTACATTCTGAGGCCAGCTCATAGACAGCTAGTCTCAGGAGGAATTTTTCACATATGGTAAAACACCCTTTAAATGTATCATTATTCTGTCAATTGATAAGTATTTTAATGAAAAAAAACAAAAAATAAAACCAGTATCTTTAGGCTCTCTTCACATGGTATTTTTTAATGGATAACAAAGATAAAAACTTTTATCTAGAACCGCGGTGCCTCAGACTTTACTTTTCGTTCACATAGTGGATTTTTCCACATATCAGAATGCAGATTGAATTGGGCTAGTCCACATCCTATATTCTGATGCTGTTTTTATGCAGAAGTGAAGCACAGAAAGTCACTTGACTTTGTGATGTCTTTCATGTGAATTTTGAGTTTGGAATCCACAGGGCTGTGAAATCGGCAAGCCAAAGCCCCGACTCCTCAATTTCCCAAACCTCCCGACTGCCGACTCCCTCGTACATGGCGCATGTTTAAGTGATAACTTTACTGTAGTAAAATAGACACATCTGGCTTTTTATCACTTTATGATACAATAATCAAGCTATTTAGGTAGAACAGACTGACAAGCAAAAGGGTAACAATGTTTTGATCTTTTGAATGTGTAGAAGAGATCTGGGATCAGATTTTAGTCAAGATATGATTGAATCTGATCCAGAGTCCAGAAGGATTCAGGCAGTGCTGAAAACCAAGGCAGATTTCCCAAATACTAACACAATAATACAAATTAAGATTTTGATTTTTAGGAGCAAAACATTAACAATGCAGTTACAGGAAAGAATCTGCAGAACTAAGATGCTAAATACTTGTAAGTCACATTTATGTATAAGATAGGTAAGAGGACTGTATATAAAATTGCTTTTTGCACTACATCAAACTAACTGGACCAACTTATTATATATTTTAGGGGTCGGTCCATTTTATGACTCCTCCGACTCCTGCAAAACAGGCACAGACTCCACAGCCCTGGGAATCCACATGCTTTCCATACTGACGTCTGCTGTGAACACACAGCCAAAGTGGGATATAAGAAAAAATACGATGCTGAAGTTCCTTTGCGGTTTAAAAGTGTGTGGTGTATATATAGCTGTATCGGGTACCATTAAATAGAATGGGCTATCAGTACCTAGCTGAGCCACGTATGAGAAAAGTGGCGTTAAGTTTGGTGCTAAAGTGAATATGCAGAGATGGTCTATCAAGCATCATCTTATATTCCTGCTAACTGGTGGGGAACCAACAATCGCACATTGAAGAGGAATCCAGAAAAGAAGCATTTTAGCTCATCCATGCTATTGGCCACTTTGCTGAGAACAGAACCTTTTAACCCTTCTCCTTCATTGGCCTTTCCCCAAATAATGCTATTCTGCATTGCTCTAATAAATATTCAGCTCTTTTTTTCTGCTCCTGTTCAAGATCTCCTATAAAAGGAGAACTCTCCTCACATTGGTACTTCTTCTAAGGCAATAGCCAGAAGTCAAACATCATTCATTAACCTTTTTTTTTTTTTTTTTTTTGCTATTGTCATAGGCTATCTTGTATTAATATTAAATTGTTCACATATGAAGGCATTCATTTAGCACAGTCAGTACATCACACTTTGGACAAAATATAAATGATAAATATATAAAATGTTTCACCCAATAATTTATTTTGTACTAGCTAAAATAGGACAAGTGATAGTGTATAAGAGGTATGACAAAGTTTTATAGTGGCACTTTTAGGTTGTAGCACCTCAAATTACATAGAGGTTCAATACATAGAAAGAAAAAAAAAAGTGTTATTATAATAAGACTGTGAATAAAAGTAAAAGAAAAAACACAAAATACATTTAAAGTGTGTACAAAGAAAAACATATAATGAAAAACTATTTCATGACTTCAACAAAGAAGAATATGGTCAAATTGCAAGTCCAAAGGCACTGACTATACAGTACATAGTCTTGTTCTCCCATCTCACAGTACAGCTTCCTGCAAAGAAACAAAGTATAAATATAGTGTAATGTACATACATGTCAAAACATTAATATTTCATAAGAGGAATTAGGAAATGGTCATTGGCTTGCTCACAAGTATATGAATTTGAAAATGTACAATCATATCTGTTCAGTAAGGGTATGTTCACACGGCGTGTTGAGTCCGTGTGAACATACATTTTTAGATGCAAGTTTGGATCCATCTGTCGGACCCCAAACACGCATCTAATAAAATAGTAATGTGATTTACATTGCTTTTAATATAAAACACGCATCGCCTTTCACACGAGTGATCACCGATGTGCGTCTCATTGCGCCTTTCAGATCAATTCCAAGTATTGACCTGTCAATTCTTGATCCGAAAGACGCAGGAGCCCTATTTTAAACCACAGGGTGCAATCCTGCTGTATCCAACAAGCAGCTGCGTGTTGGATCCGATCACCGCTGTGTTTTTGGATGCGATTTTCAGAGCCAAAAACACCGTGTGAACATACCCTTAAGGGTTTCTCATAACAGCCTCACTGAGGCACGCTACCAGCCGATCTCTGAGAACAAGAACACAGCTGTGCCAGAACAGCTCTCCCCTTTGATTTCTATGCAAAATCCAGGTTTAGTCAAGCGAGTGTGCTTGGGTATATTCAGAGGTCCCGTAGAAATGAATGGGGGAAAGCGGCAAAACACGGCTGTCTCATAGCGAACCAAGAGCTGTTCTCAGAGATATTACAAGTAAATAGAGACTCTTATTGTTCTTTAGAGCCTATTACAGCCTTAAAGGGGTTTTATCATTTCATTGAATGGTCTTCAGAATTAGAGGACAGTGAATACAAGTAACTTTGCAATTAGATGTCATTAGCAAAGCTGTCTTGTATTCAGTTTTCCTTATCTTCTGTTTCTGTTTACACTGATATCCAGTCCTGGTCGGATCCCTCCTCCTTGCATTTCAGTAGCCGAGAGCTCATTTACATTCTGTTCGGCTCCCGGTCAGCTGTACTCACGGAGCTTGCATTCCTGCCGCTCACTCAAAGTAAGGGGCCGGCACATTTTCACTCTGCACAGCCAGAAGAAACAGAATAACACTGCAGGACTTCTATAATCAGAAAACACAATTGTGCGACTGTGCCTAAACATAGAAGGAGCCCTAGAGGCCAAGAGCATTTCACTCTGCACAGCTCTGGAGGAGTTTATACAAGACTGGATTCAATTGTAACATGAATGCAAGCCTGTGGTATGTAAACAGCTCTTTCATACTCTGCATAGGGAGAGACACCATGACATGTGGAGGGAGGGGGAAACACACGGAGACGATGATGTCATCCCTTTGGTTAAGAAACACCCAGAGGGGAAGGGAAGAAACGCCCCTGAATTTCTGTAACCAAGAGGCTGTGAGAGCATTTGAAACAGGCTAACTGACGAAGCAATACATCCCCTTTAATCTTCCTTATGTACAGGTATGGATGAAGCGGTTATTCTCTGGATCCTCTTGGAAATAGTTAATTTATAAAGGCACACAACAGCATGACTGAGCAAAGGAACATGCAGACGCTGAACAAACAGGGCTGTCAGGAAATGCTAGCTGCACTATAAGCTATAGAAACTCAAATTAGTTAACAAGGCAGCCAAGACAGTGGATAATTGAAGGAATACAGCCACACATAGCACTGGGCTATCATTTCTCCAGCAGCCAGGAAGGTGGATTACGTGGAGGTTGTTAGACTTCTGACACAGGAAAGTAGAACATGATCATACTTATCCCTATTTAGCTTCTGAAAAGGATCCTCCCTCAAGAGGCCTTTAAAATGAGTAATGTAACAAGAATACAATGAAACTTACCATCAGTAGCATTATCCCAAAAGCATGAACTTGCTGTGTGAAGACCTGCACCATTCTTCTGCATAATCACACAGGTAACTGGACAGGGGGGGAAATGTAAAATAAATATTACTGGGAGGGAGAGCCCTGGATAAAAACTGTTCTGGGTAAAATTTGCTTTTAGATCTCTATGGCATGAATATCTCCAGAGTGAAGGCAGGAGTAGTTTAATACTGTCCTTTCCTTAACCCCTTACCAAGAGGACGTATGGGCACGTCCTGGTACCTGTAAAGTTCTATGTAGTGGGCTTACTCTGTACATAGAAAACTGGTTTCAGCTGCTAATTGCAGTTGACAGCAGGAAACTGAGCCTGTGCCAGTCCCTGCTGTTTAACCCTTTAGACACCATAGCAACTACATGAATGAGAAACTGCCACACAACATTCCTCACTCCGATCAGCACCCCTGTGGTGAAATCGCAGGGTGCCGATCCGTTAACATGGCAGCTGTAAGCCTTATGAAGGCTTCCATAGCCACCATGTATTCATTCCTATTACTTCCTGCCACATGCAGAAAGTAATCTCTGTGATGTAGACTCTGAGGACATTTGGGAACATCCTCGCAATGTCACTTGTGAACCGCACAGAAGATTTCAGTCTATGGGTGTTCTGGATATGACACGCAGCAGGTTATCTATCCTTCTTGTTAACTGAGCATCTCAGCACCTTTCTGCTGATAAACTGCCATTCGTGAGCAAAGAGGTGGTTGGTAATGGATAGGAAACCTGCTGAATCTCTATTTACCTTTACCTACATGTTTAAAGAGAACCTGTAACATAGATTATGCCCCCCTTGCTGAGGGCAGCACAAGGCAGTGTCAGACCTGCTGTTTCCAGCGCTGTGTCCCTTATTCTGTAAGATGCTGGAGTTTTAGAGTATTTAATGCTCAAATCTGCAGTTTTCAGCCAGAAAAGAGAGTCCGTTTTTTTTTTTCAAACCCCGCCCACTTCAACTGCTTAACCTATTACTTTGAGTAGGTAGAAACATGTGACTCACTGTCAATGGGTGGGGCTAGACTTTGGTAGGCGGGGCTAACACCTGCTCATGAATAAGATTTGAGGGGTAAATGCTCTAAAACTGCTGTCTCTTACAGACTAAGGGAGACAGCGCTGGAAACAGCAGGTCTGACACTAGCTTGTGTTGCCCTCAGCAAGGGGGTCATAACCTATATGACAGGTTCCCTTTAAAGCTAAACTGACAAGTTAAGCCATAACAGAACCTATCTAGTCACAATGGCTACCTGGCTTCTGAGATTTTGCCACATACCGATGTATTTGAAAGGCTTCCCCAGTTTTGTAAGTTGGCTCAGAGTTTGCTCCACGACGTTTGTAGTCCATTGATTAACCTTGTTGTGTTGATAAGCGTTCCCACCGATGGCACTTTCTATTGACTAACACAGAGAACATAGCAAGATTACAAGAAGGTTTCAAGTACAGAATTCAGGCTAAACATTGCATAGTCAATATAAAGCAAATCTCCAGTGATTAAATGCTGTGCACTTACCTCTTTAATGATGTTGCTCACTTCATCTACAACAAATGAAGACTAAAAAGGAAAAAAAAAGAGAAAAAAGCGTTACATGAACACGTGTACGACAAACAGCCAATGAAAAGCAGGTTACCCACATCACCCCATAAGAGAAGGAGAACAAGCTATGAATGGGCCATGTGTTCCTGACCAATAGAAAGCCAGAATGTTTCTACCACAGGCGAACACAGACCTGCTTGCTGACTGGCCTGGGCTTGCAAACCCAGGAAACTCTTAGTAAGGTTGTGTTCACACGGCTTATTTTGCCACGGATTGGCGCCGTACTGCGCGCCGGATTTGTGCTGCAGTACGGCGCCAATCCATCGCAGTAATTACGGCAATCCACAGAGAGAACAGTGGATTCCGTCGCTCCTACCCGCTCGGCGAATCCGCCAGGCGGGGAGAAAGTGACATGTTCATTATCCCGGCGGAATACGCGCCGTGGATAATGGAAGTCTATGGGGCCGGCGGGCCGCGCCCCCGCCCCTTATTCAAGCCGGAATTGCGAGCGCAATCCGGCTCGCAAGTCCGGCTTGAATAAGCCGTGTGAACCAGGGCTAAGGAGAACAGAATGAGATTCTTGTTGGGCTAATATTCTCCAAAAAAAAAAAGGGGGATCTCACAAGAGAACAGAGACCTCCCCAACATGTTTCACCAGCTAACCTGGCTTCATCAGGGGTTAGAGGTCCTTTTTGGGCTAGGCGCAATACATTGGCGAGTACGTTCAAGGTACGCTGTCAGGACGCCATGAAACAAGTACCCTGGCTGATGGCGCAATGTAGACACGGCGGGTCCATAAAGATCAATATGGCAAATGCAGTCCTCTGTGGGCTATGTTAGTTCTATTTGTCAGCGGTATATGCTTTACCTGCCGGACGCAAAAGCACAGTACACTATGCTACTGAGTCCCACAGGGAAAGCATATGCAACTGGGAAATAGAGCAAACATAGCCCACAGAGGTTTAGGTTTGCTCTATTAATCTCTAGGGGGACGAAATGAATATGTTGCAGTACCTTTATTCACAGTACCAGCAATGGATACTTTGACTGTAGTCACTCCGGTAGTGTGAACCAAGCCTTACAGAATGCCAGGGATCCCAGGTTTATACATACATTGGGATCCCTCTGAGTTGCAGAGAATGAGGGGAACACCACTTTTTTGATCCAATTACACATTCACACATGTGAGTTAAAGTTTATTTTGTAGCTTTTATTCTACTGTAAAGCACTAAGCAAGGTTACACTGTGTTGCCTGGGAGGTTACTATGTGGCACTGCATCCTGCATCACACCGGCGAATGTGAAGAGAATACACAATGTGGATAAGCTATAGGTAAATACAGCTTCAATACATCATGGGTGGGACAAGCAGACCGTGCTACTACCATGGTAGCATACACCAGCAAGACATCATTGTGTAGCACTAAATGCTTCTATATCACAGTCATGGCTTTGCACCTTTGCTGGGTATTTCCCACACGGCAATGACAAAATAACAGTTGGATCATCTGACCAGTATTTTGTCATTTTTGCACGGCTAATGCCCACGGTTTGCAGATTCAGCCATCACCCTTCACACAGAAAACCGGATGAATGAACGAACGAACATGTTCTAAGTATGTCCTTACACTGGTGGTTTAACCCCTTAAGGACCCGGCATTTTTTGTTGACACGTTCGTTTTTCCTCCTCGCCTTCCCAGAGTCATAACTTTTTTATTTGTCCACCTACATAGACATATGAGGGCTTTTATTTTGCGGGATAAGATGTACTTTCTAATGGTGTTATTCACTGTACTATAGAATATACTGGGAAACCGCAAAAAAATTCCAAGTGGGACAAATTGTGGAAAAAAAAAAACAACGTATTTTCGCCATGTTTGCGAGTGTTTTGCTTTTACGGCGTTCAATCTTTGGTAAATACAATGTGTTTTCTGTATTCTACAGGTTGATACGCATCCAGCAATACCAAACATGTAGGGTTTCCGTTATGGTTTGGTACCATAAAAAAAAATCCAAACTTTTTCTATTTTTGAAATTTGCACTGCGGCGCCATTTTGTTGGACCAATAACTTTTTTATTCTAACACCTATGGACATCAATGAGGGGGCATTTTTTGCAGGCTAAAGTGTACTTTTTATCGCTAGCAGTTTGGAACGCATGCAACTTTTTTGATCACTTTTATTCCATTTTTTAAGTGATGTAAAATTACCAAAAAATGCAATTTCGGCGTTTGGAATTTTTTTCTTCTTCAGTGTACAGGGTAAATGATGTCATATTTTTATAGATCGGACGCGGCGATACTAAATAAGTAACTTTTTTATTTGTAAAATAGGGAAAGGGGGGCAATTTGAACTTTTAATACTCTTTTTGTACTTTAAAACTTTATTTCTTTTTTTTTTTACTGCAACATTGAGTCCCCTTATGGTGCTTGACCACTAGGTGGCACGACTGTCAATACAGTCTAATGCATTGCATAGACAATGTATTAGACTGTACCAAGATGGCGGTTTCCCCACTTCTTGTCTGCGGCCAGAAGGGAGGGCAAACCAGAACATGGCAGTGACGGGAGTGTTCACAGGGCTCCCCGCTGCCATGTCCGGGCGCACTGATCTTCATTCATTCAGACACCGGGCCATCTGCCATCTGTGCCGCGGCATCTGAAGGGTGAAACAGCACAGGCGGGCGGCGCTGCCTGTTCGCACTGTAACGCCGGCTGTGCGAGGGGGAGGGAGGTGGTTTCGGAGCGATCACCCTGTAAATCCCCTTAGGGACCCTGGGACGTATGAGTACGTCCAGGGTCCTTAAGGGGTTAAGAAACGGTCCGGTGGAAAATCCGTACCATGAACTACAACACGGATTTTCTATTTAAGCCTATGTAAAAGGTTGACAGTCTGTTTACAAATCCGAAAACAGTCTGTAAATCCGACTGAGAATGCCTGCTGTGGGGACAGGCCCAAAGGCTTACAGAAAATCATATCATTCATTCCTACCAAGACAGTGGTTGACATACTGAGCCCAAGTCACATGTATTAATATGTGCTTTATTAAAGGGAAAGGAACAGTGACTGGACGAGGACCTGTAACATCCATTTTAGAAAATCCTTGTGTTCCCTGTGAAATAACTCTTGGGCCCCTTCTCTTAGAACTTGTGCTGTTCCTCTGTTATTCCCTCTAGACCAGGGCTGCGAGATTCCTTTTCACCGAGGGCCCGATCAGCATTATGGTTGCCCTCAAAGGGTCAAACATTACTGTAAGACTGAATAAAATGAAACTACATGAGCCTCTTATTATGCTATCATGGGCCACATAAGATGAGGTTACAGGCTGGATTCAACCCGCAGGCCTTGTGCCTGATACCTGCGTTTAGGTTATTACTGAAAAAGTCAGATGGGCGTTACCATTCCAGTCTTCAGAAGTGCATGTCCAGCATACACTAACTCTGCCAGCACCGACTGGACGTCAGACTGTGCTGGGTTACACCCCCAATTGGTAACACCCAGCTGACAGATTGGTAATGAATTTTTAGGAGAAATAAGAGGGTACACGCAACACAGAACCACAATTGTTATTTTATAGGGAACACAAGTATGTATTGAAACACGTCAGGAGAGAACATAGGCCCTCTTCAAAACACCGGTACAAAGAACAATATGAAGGGTCTGTAAGAGTGCTTTAACACAGCGCAGTTTTGGTGCAGTTTTAACTGCGCTCCAATTAAATGTCTTTATTACTTGCAAGCTTTTTGCACTTATCTAAACTGTTTGGAAAGTGAGTAATCAATTATTGTGTTTGTATCCACAAGGCTTCAAACACAGTCATTGATTACTTACTTGAAACACCTTTCTGAACAATTTCGACAACTGAAAGGAGCTTGCTGGTAATTAAGGCCGATAATTGGAGTGCAGTTAAACCTGCACCAAAACTGCGCTGTGTGAAAGCACTCTAAGGTGCATTGAAAAAACGCATCACAAACGCACCCTAAGGCCTCGTTCACACAGCTTATTTTGGGCACGGATTCCAGCCGTATTGCGCGTCGTACTGCGCTACAATACGGCTGGAATCTGTCCCAGGCATTACGGTAATCCACAGTTCTCATAGAGAACAGTGGATTCCGTCGCTCCTACCCGCTCGGCGAATCCGCCGGGCGCGGAGATAGTGACATGCACATTATCCCGGCGGAATACGCGCCGTGGATAATGAAAGTCTATGGGGCCAGCGAGCAGCTCCCCCGCCCCTTTTTCAAGCCGTATTGAGGGCGGAATCCGACCCGCAATTAAGGCTTGAATAAGCCATGTGAACATGGCCTAACAGTTGGCTCTGAGGTCTTAAAGAGCTGTTTCAAAGGATATTCTGATTACAAGCCATTTACACCTGATAGAGCAGTGGGGTCCACCCAGACTGCCATGACACCCTCCCCAGATGCGCAAGTATAAGGGTTTGTGCAGGAGGAGTTTGAATACAGTGGTAGGGTCTTGCCGCTCCAATCACAATGTGCCTGAAACAGCCGGATATCAGTGTGTATATGTATATATAAAAACTTCATGACCAAAGCCTAGGAGGCACCACATTCTGCAGTCCACGCTATCACTATACCACAGACCTATATGCAGTGATGTGGTTGATGCGGCATACAGCCAATCTTAGCTGGGATAAGGCCACCCTCAGAGTAGGTTCACACGGAGTATAATTTTGATTCAGTTCACAGCTCTCATTGAGAGCTATGATTACCCAATGTTTTCCTCAGTAAAAAATACGCGCCGGGGAAAAAAAAAAAACGACATGTCACAGTGAAAGTCAATGGAAGCCAGCTGTCAGCACTTTAGAAGTACACACTGGCCAGCACATACTTCTAAAACACAGTATGCGCCGCATTATGCCATGTGAACATACCCTTGTGTAGGTGGCAGACCTGCACAATTTTAGTGAAGCAGATTGGGAATTGGTAGGAAACACTGGCACACATGAAACCCCTTTAATGACTTGCTTTCCGATTCCAATCCTTGAATGGGTATTAGCGAGACAATTGATTCCGTCTTTGTTGATGGATTGCACCATAGCAGGCGTCACTGCTCTGGAGAGCATCTTAGCAACTGTACACAAAGCACACTATGTACACGTAGCCCTGGTGTCACGGATGGCAACAAACACTGGGCTGCACAGTGGTCCTTATGCTTTAAAAAGTCACAGACAAAATAGATCCAAAGAGGGTTCAATTAAAGACTAGTCACTCAAGAGAATTACAAAGGAACATTATCTAAAATGTAACTTTTATTACATATACTCTTTAAAATAGAAAATGTTTTAAGCCAGACAAAAGTTCAAAAGACAATTCAAACCATATATCGATAAATACTCAAGAGGTGGTATGCAAACATCTCAGAAATCTAGAGTATTTTATAAACCCAATGAGGGATCCATTATCCAGTGTTTTCAAATCATATGATACTAACCTTATGGTACACCCTTTCAGATCCCTCAAAAAGGCGGAGTGTTCGCCCCAACAAGGGCGGACCCACCCTCAAAAGTCCCTGGACTCCTCCCTAAACCAATGGTAAATACCACACAACAACACTTCTTAGAAGACCTCTTGGCTTTTATTTTTCTATAGACAGAAGTGCACCTCAGATACACTGTGATGCCAAGACTTGTTCTTACTGGCCATTATAATATTTATGACCACTGTTGGGCTAAGAGGCCCGCACTCTAACCAGCCAAAGTGCGCTGTGCACCGGAGGTCAGTCTCTTTCTCCAACCTCTGGGACCTGCACTTATCTTGAGAATGAGCCCTGAAATCTCTCCAATCTGTTTGGAGAGATAATCAGGACTCTCCCATTTAAATCAATGGGAATTCCGAGCACATGTAAGTATCATGGAAATATGCTACAACTGAAGTGAGACAACCCCTTTAACTTCTGATTCACACAGCAGATGCCGTGTGTATTCAGGAAGAGTCAGAATGCAGGAAGACCAAAATGGAGGCCATAAATTCTATAAGCAGCAGCAGGTAAGAAAGAGGATTGACATAAAGGAAGAAAAAAAAAATAGACCCTTTAACTAATAACCCGATGACTATAAACATCTGGGTGGTCAGCGCTCAACTCCACAAGGACGTTCCAGAACATCTCTGCAGATTGTGCAGGAGAGAAGAGCCGGCTGTCAGCGACATACACAAGGCACGAATGGTAATGACCACCTCTAAGGAAAATAGAGTTAGATGCCAGCTCACCTCTCCGGCGGACAGCACGGATCCTCCCGGTGCCAGGGAAAACAGCCAGTGAGAATCAGACAAAGTCAATGGATCCAGCTATCCATGAAAAAATGGCCCGTTGGTGAAAATAAAATCCAATTTTATTGAAATACCATTAAAAGCAGAATGGCATGAGTGCGGAACAAGGCATGGAAGTGCCGACGCGTTTCGGGGTAAACCCCTTAATCATGGCATACATGGTGTTAACATATATCAATCTTAAATAGTGTTTCCTAATTGCACGTACCTTACACGCATCACAGCCGAGGGCACCGCGCGCAAGACAGACCACAACTTCCGGAACGCCACCGACACTTCCGGAAACCCCGCAGTGACGTCAACATGGAAATCACATGACGAACTAGCCGGCATGGACAGCGCATGCGTAGGCGTCATCAAAGCGGGTACCTGGAGACAATGGTGGTAGTACGACCAGGACACAGGGCGCAGTAGGCGAACAGGAATGAGTACTGAATACGCGCGGCGGCCCCAGCAATGGCACACGCAAAGTTAACCACATACAAAAAAAAGAAGGAAAGACATAAAAGAAAATTAAAAATAAAAACAACACTGTGATAATCAGACGACAAACCTACTATGACTGAACAAAACATTACGTCATTAAACAATAAATATCAGAAAATGAATTACTACATATATTATTAATATAAACAAGTGCAATTCATATGCTTGTACAATGGGTCCCAGGAAATTGTTGAAGTGCCTATGTCGGATTTTAGGACAAAGAATCCTTATTTCTATCCTGTCCATGCAAGAACAGACTCAATGAATGTCTTCCAGACTGTTGTTATTCAGAAACTAAGAGAATTGCAAGCAACAAATAAGGATATTCCCTCCAATATATCAAGACGAGAGAAAATAGCCCTACAGGAATTACAAGATCTTCCTGGTGTTCAATTTAAAATGGCTGATAAGGGTGGAACGATTGTCATTATGAGTGACTCAATGTATCTTTCCCAAATGCTGTTATTACTTTCAGATTCCGATACCTATTCAGTACTTAAGAGTAATCCAACCAATCAATTCCAGGAGGAGATGTCTACCTTATTACAAGAAGGCCATACTTTGGGTATTTTTACTACCGCCCAGAGGGATCAGTTGATGGTCTCCAATCCTGTTGTCCCGTCATTGTACGGGTTACCAAAAATTCACAAAGACAATATCTGTCCTCCGATGAGACCGATTGTCTCAGGGATTGGGTCCATCAACGAACCTGTGGGCGAATGGGTGGACTTTTGTTTGCAACCTTTGGTTAAAAGAGTGCCTGGTTTTCTACAGGACACACGTGATGTACTTGTCAATATGCAAAATGTACAGTGGCAGAGTAACTTCCGCTGGGTCAGTTGTGATGTGCAATCGCTCTATACTTCCATACCATTGGACATCGCCTTGCTTGCTCTAAATTTTCATTTTTCTAATTTTAGCACCTTTTCCAGTGAGCTGCAATCTTTCATTGTTTTGGTGGTGAGGTTTCTAATGACACACAATTATTTTCTGTTTAATAATAAATATTATTTACAATTACGTGGTGTTTCAATGGGAGCCAAATTTTCTCCATCTCTTGCTAATTTGGTTATGTCTTGGTATGAGCAGTTGTATATTTTTTCGGATAATAATCCATTTGCAGGTGATGTCCAATGGTATGGAAGATATATAGATGACATGCTGTTTGTGTGGAAGGGAACAGATAATAATTTGGAGCGATTTTTTTGAGTATTTGAACAACAATCCGCTAAATTTGACCTTTACTTTCAATACGCACTCTACAAGCATTTCGTTTTTGGATCTGCAATTGACAGGAGTTGAGGGACAGACGGTTCATACGAAATCTTATAGGAAGGAAATATCCGGTAATACCATCCTGCATTTTGATAGTCATCACCCTGGGCACACAAAAAAATCTGTTCCAGTGGGTGAGCTTACCAGAGCTAAACGCAATTGCACAACACAGGCAGACTATATAGCAGAATCTAACAAAATTCAGAAACGATTGAAAGCTAGAGGATATCCGAATTGGGCTCTCAGTAGGGCACGCACAATCGTGGATAAAAAATGTCGCACCCAATTACTTTGTCGTGAACGCCAACAGAAACATCCCCAAAAACCTACTGTGGTTATCAATCACAGTGCCCATTTTTCTAAAATTAGGGACATGATCATGGGCAACATTCCGATCTTGTTTGATGATTCCATCCTGCGAGATATCCTATCACAGGGATGCCGTGTGGTGGCTAAACGTTCAACCACCATTGGCGATCGTATTGTAAAGAATATTTACAATCCAATAAATACACAGCGGAATTGGCTGTCACAATATGGGTTTTACAAGTGCGGGTCTTATCCTTGCAAGACATGCTTATTTGCTACAGTAACAAAAACATTTACAGTTCATGATAAAGAGTACAAAATTAAACAATATTTAAACTGTAATTCCATGTCGGTGATTTATTTGATTGTTTGCAGAGAATGCAACTTGTATTATGTGGGATGCACATCCCGCAAGTTTAAGACTCGTATTTGCGAACACCTCAACAATATAGCAAACCCAGGCTTTCGTACAATCTCAAACGCTGCTCGCCATTTTTTTATCTGAACACAACTCTAGCACTAAACACTTTAGGGCCTTTGCAATTGAGAGGGTTGTTGTACCCAAAAGGGGTGGGGATTCACGCCGTATATTACTGGATAAGGAGGCGTTTTGGATTTTCAATCTTGGATACTATTTTCCCCAATGGACTCAATATTAAGAATGAAATTTTGTATCATTACTAGTTGATTTCTATTGTTGTTCACTTTTTCTTTAGCTTTAATATATAGTGGGTCTCTGTTGTGTGTCACATAGGAGCTGTACAAGCATATGAATTGCACTTGTTTATATTAATAATATATGTAGTAATTCATTTTCTGATATTTATTGCTTAATGACTTAATGTCTTGTTCAGTTACAGTAGGTCTGTCGTTTGATTATTACAAGGTTGTTTTTTATTTTTATTTTTCTTTTTATGTCTTTCCTTCTTTTTTTGTATGTGGTTAGCCTTGCGTGCGCTACTGCTGGGGCCGCCGCGCGCATTCAGTACTCATTCCTGTTCGCTTACTGCGCCCTGTGTCCTGGTCGTATTACTAACATTGTTTCCAGGTACCCGCTTTGATGACGCCTACGCATGCGCTGTCCATGCCGGCTAGTTCGTCATGTGATTTCCATGTTGACGTCACTGCGGGATTTCCGGAAGTGTTGGTGGCGTTCCGGAAGTTGTGGTCTGTTTTGCGCGCGGTACCCTCGGCTGTGATGCGTGTAAGGTACGTGCAATTAGGAAACATTATTTAAGATTGATATATGTTAACACCATGTATGCCATGATTAAGGGGTTTACCCCGAAACGCGTCGGCACTTCCATGCCTTGTTCCGCACTTATGCCATTTTGCTTTTAATGGTATTTCAATAAAATTGGATTTTATTCTCACCAACGGGCCATTTTTTCATGGATAGCTGGATCCATTGACTTCGTCTGATTTTTAATGACCACCTCTGCCTTCCTGATGTTGGGGACAGAAGCAGGAAGCCGGTACACAGCGATCACATGATGCAGGTAACTGCAGGAGCTGCTGGGTCTAAACAGAACCAGATCAGCTCTGTAGTGCTGGGGCTGTATCCTTAGGTTATGTTCACACGGCTTATTTTGGGAAGTATCTCGCCCCATATTACGCGCCGCACTGCACGAAATATGGGCCAAGATACGCCCCAGTCATTACGGTAATCCACAGTTTTCATAGAGAACTATGGATTATGTCTCCTCTCCCCGCTCGCACAATACGGTGAGCGGGGAGTGAAGTGACATGTCAATTACTAGCGGCGAATATGCGCTGCTAGTAATGAATGTCTATGGGGCCAGTGGGCTGCCGAACCCCCGCCCTGACCCGCTCCCACCCCCGTAATTGTGGGGCGAAATACGTACCCGCAATTATGCCGTGTGAACTCAGCCTTACTGTAACTGGGGCTTATACACTAGGGAAAATCAACACTAAATAAAAAGTTACAAAAATTGCTCCCAGAAGTCTTTTGCTGACCTTGAGGAATTCAGGATATGCAAGCTTAAAAAAAAAAAAAAAAAAAGTAAAATACAAAATAAAAAAACCCCTGCCAATCCAAACTGAAATGTTTGGCACTGTCCCCAAAGAGCCGAAAACTAGATATCACCTAAATAAAAAGATACATTTCGTAATTCGAGTCATTTTGCTACAAAAAATAAAATACCTTTTTATTTTTACTGTGTTTCTGACATACCGTATATACTCGAGTATAAGCCGACCCGAGTATAAGCCGAGGCACCTACTTTTGCCCCAAAAACCAGGAAAACTTATTGACTCGAGTATAAGCCTAGGGTAAAAAACGCAGCGGCTACTGGTAAATTTTAAAAATAAAAATGGATACCAATAAAATTGCATAGGCAGTTTAATGTCCCCCATAGGCAATTATAAGCAGATATATGGCCCTATATGCACGTATATGTCCCCCATACGCAGGTAATAGGCAGGTATATGGCCCCATACACAGGTATAGGGCCGGCTGTAGGCAGGTATAGGGCCGGCTGTAGGCAGGTATAGGGCCGGCTGTAGGCAGGTATAGGGCCGGCTGTAGGCAGGTATAGGGCCGGTATAGGCAGCTGTAGGCAGGTATAGGCAGTTTAAAAAAATAAAAAAAACAATCACTTACCTGACTCCCCGCTGCTCCGTCTCCCTCGCCGCTCCGCCTCCTCGCTGTCCGCCTCCCGTGCGCTGTCCTCGGGTCTTCTCGGCACAGGCGGGTGACGTCATCAGGCCGCGCACGCAGCGTGATGACACACGCTGCCTGTGCCGGAAACTCCGGACAGCCGCGAGTCTGCGGCCGCCCAGAGTCCACTGTGGAGCATGGAGCGCTCGCTCTCTGCCCCGCAGTGGTATCTCTTCTCCTGCATGCGCTCCGGAGGAGTCGCATATAGGTGAAGGGATCGCGGACAGTGCCCGGGTCAGCGCAGTGCACGGACACTGTGCGCTCACTCGGCCTTCAGTTATATGCGCTCCCTGAGGAGTCGCATATAGCTGAAGCGTCCCTGTCGGCACTCGGGCCATCGCAGCGCCCGAGCGCAGACAGTGACTCGAGTATAAGCTGAGGGGAGATTTTTCAGCACATTTTTTGTGCTGAAAAACTCGGCTTATACTCGAGTATATACGGTAAAAATAAATCTAATGTAAAGACTACTTAAGATGGAGTTCTCATGAAAAAAAAAAAAGACAAAAAAATTAGTAGAGTAGACGAGCACAAAAAAAGCACTTTAGTGTTGAAAGCCACATGTACTAAAAAAACATAACTGTGCCTGTTAATCAACAGAGGTAACCAGCCCAGTTAAAGGGGTGTTCCGGGACCTAGTCATGCTCGTTGCTCCGTCTGGGTATGAATAAAACTAGAAGATAAGCCTCATACTTCCCTTTCCCGGGACGCTCCTGTTCACTCCCGATGCGTTATCCCAGCTGAAGCATGGAGCGTTCATCGTTAATGTGACAGATGCAGCCAATCACAGGCCACCATGTCACCTGCATCTGACCTCTCTGGCCTATAATTGGCTGCCGTGGTCACGTGAACGATGAACGCTCCATGCTTCAGCTGGGATAAACGCATCGGGAGTGAACAGGAGCGTCCGGAAGGTAAGTATGAGGCTTATCTTTTAGTTTTGCAGAAACACAGAGCATCCAGGCGGCACCGAAACACACAACTCACTCCATAAGGATTGATCCCTGATTCAAATATCAACACACCGCAAATACCTTTCAATTCAGTGGTGCTCCGCTTCTTAACCCCTTAACGACCCTTGGCATACGAGTACATCCCAGGGCCACTGAGAGGCTTTGCAGGGGGATCGCTCCGTGACCCCCCCGCACAGCCGCGGGTTTAGCGGCTAATCGCCGCTAACACCCGGCCGTTACAGCGCGAACGGGCAGCGTCGCCCGCCTGCGCTGTTTAACCCATTAGACACCGCGGCAAAGATGGCCGCAGCGTCTGAATGAATGACGATCAGTGCCGCGCACCGATCGTCAGGGTGAACGGCACCGTCGCAGCATAGCTGCAACGATCTGACCCCCGGACATGGCAGTGGGGAGCCTTGGGAAGGCTCCTGTCACTTCCATGTCCTGGTTTGCCCCACTTCCGTCCGCAGACAGGAAGTGGGGAAACCGCCATCTTGGTACACTCTAATGCATTGCCTATGCAATGCATTAGGTTGTATTAACAAATGCGCCACCTAGTGGTCAAGTACCATAGGCGGCCGCAATGTTAAAGTAAAAAAAATAAATAAAAAAAAAAAGTTTTACAGTACAAAAAAAAAAGTATTAAAAAAGTTCAAATCACCCCCTTTCCCCATTTTACAAATAAAAATAATAAAATAATAAAGTTCCACATATTTGGTATCGCCGCGTCCGAAAAAGTCCGATCTATAAAAATATACCATCATTTATTCCGTGCGCTGAACACCGTAGAAGAAAAAAAAATTCCAAACGACAAAATTGTTTTTTTTTTGGTCATTTTATGTCACTTAAAAATGGAATAAAAGTGATCAAAAAGTTGCATCCATTCCAAACTGCTAGCGATAAAAAGTACACTTCAGCCCGCAAAAAATGCATCCTCACTGACATCCGTAGGTGTTAGTACAAAAAAGTTATTGGTCACACAAACTGGCGCCGCGGCGCAAATTTCAAAAATAGAAACAGGTTGGAATTTTTTTTTGCGGTACCAAAACATAACAGAAACCCTAAGGCCATGTTCACACGGCTTAAAATGGGCCGTATTTCGGTCCGTAATTACGCGCCGAAGTGCGCAAATTACGGGCCGAAAACGGCCCATTCATTACGGTAATTCGCAGTTCTCATAGAGAACTATGGATTACGTCTCCTCTCCCCGCCCGGCGAAGCCGCCGGGCGGGGAGATAAGTGACATGTCACTTTCTAGCGGCGTGTACGCGCCGCTAGCAGTGATAGTCTATGGGCCGGCGAAGTGCCGGCCCCCTGCTTACTCCCCCGCTCCCGCCCCGCCCCCACGGCGTAATTGCGGGGCGTAATTACGTCCCGCAATTAAGCCGTGTGAACATAGCCTAAATGTTTGGTATTGCCGGATGCGTATCAACCTGTAGAATACCGATAACACATTGTATTGACTGAAGATTGAACGCCTTGAAAGCAAAACCCCCGCAAACATGGCAGAGATACGTTTTTTTTTCACAATTTGTCCCACTTGGAATTTTTTTGCGGTTTCCCTGAATATTCTATAGTACAGTTAATAACTCCATTAGAAAGTAAATCTTGTCCCTCAAAAAAAAAAGCCCTCATGTGTCTATGTAGGTGGAAAATTAAAAAAGTTAGTTATGGCTCTGGGAAGGCGAGGAGGGAAAAAAGAACGTGTCAACAATAAAAAAAACACCGGGTCCTTAAGGGGTTAATAGTATAGTCCAAATGGTAATCCAGATGATAAGAAATATAAGCGGCACTCACCGGTCTTCTTCTTTAAAGATCTTTATTTACAAACACTCACATGCTGCGGGGAAACAAGCACATCTGATTCAGCCTACGGCCGTTTCGCGCTCGCGCTTTCTCGATGCCTTGAATCAGATGTGCTTGTTTGTAAATAAAGATCTTTAAATAAGAAGACCGGTGAGTGGCGCTTATATTTCTTATCTGGATTATCTTCTAGTTTTACTCATACCCCGACGGAGCAACGAGCATGAATAGGTCCCGGAACACCCCTGTAAACCGTGGTTATCATGCAATGCTGCAGAGGCATGGACAACCCTTCCAGCTAGTGGCAGTGGCCTGTCTGCACGTCCTGAACTACCTCCCGTGCTGTTTTACATTTCCACACTCGGTAATATCCACTGTGCAGGACTCTTCTACTTCCTATGAATCATAAGCTAGAAGGAGTGCTGCGCTTTTAGATTGTTGCGCTGTAGCTATAGTGACCTGAGGAGCTGATGCAGCCCATACAATAGGGGATATCTCATGTATAGTAGATAGCTTTAACCCTTAAAGCCGAACGCCTGAAAGTTGTGAATGACCAGAACATTTTTTAGTTTTTGGCCTCCTGCTTCAACATAAACTTGTTTTATTTTTAAATGACGCATTGTATTAGCTCATGTAGTCGAGAACAGTTGTACATCGTAGGGAATGAGTTCACGAAGAAAGAGTATTGACAAGATGTGAAATGTATAGGTTTTGGGTATAATGAGATAATGGATATATTGTTTAAGGAGGTGTTCTTGGTTGGTAGTATGTGTGTTGAATGGAGGGCGTGGGAGTGAATATATCGATTGGGTTTGGGGGGTCTGGAGTGATATTGTAGGGGTTTTGTTGGTGGGTGGTGGTGGTGGTGTAAGTTATTGGGGGTAGGGGGTGTAGAAACTGGTTTAGGGTGGAGGTAAGTTTTAAGGGGATTATTAGGGGCAGGGTTTGGGTTTCGGTGGTGTAGGATAGGCTTATATGTAGTAGTTATTAATGCTTTGATTTTAAGTATGAGGCGTGCATTGGTAGTTTTATTATGTTATTTATGTACAAGTATTATATAATGTGATATTATTTAGGGCATTGAAGGTGGAATGGCGGCTGGGAGTTGAATAGGTCTTAGGGATGAGAGAGGAGAAAGAGGATAATAGGTATTGTTTAATGATAGGGTGGTAATTTTTGAATTGGGGAAGGATAGGAGTTGTGGTGGGTGTGCTGCTGTGAGTTGAGTTGTTGGCAGGTGAGATTGTGGTTGGAGGTGAGGGATGTTGTTGTGTTTGGGTAGATGGTGTCTAGGAATTGGTTTGTGATTGTAATGTGTTAGATAAATATATTTTGGGGGGGGGTGTAAGAGTGAAAGTATGATATTTGAATTGGATAAATAAAATTAAAATGGAGGGATGTGTGGTGATTGCCGAGGACGGAGGGAGAGATCTGCGCGCGACGTCTAAAGACGGCGGTCTTATCGACAAACTAAGGTACAATTGACACAATATTGGCAAGTGCCTTGTTATTTGCAGAGGAATCTTACATAAAAAGCATCTTTAGTGTATACACACCCCGAGCATGAAGAGAGCTAGCGCTGGCAAGTCTAAAGCCTCTGACAAGTCAGATCAACCCAAAAAATAAATTGGCACCAGGCCGGCTCCTTGGCGATTCAGTCTACTTCTCTTTCTCTCTCATAAGGAATAGAGCATAATTGGCTTGTAACAAAGCAGGGGGATACTGCACATACAACTTTCCAAGGTCAGTAACGATGTAGCTAATCGAATGGTTGCGGAGGAGTGCGGTCTGCGCTGCTCGGGCAGCTACTTTAACGAGCTCTCCAGACTACTCAGGAAGGGGCAGGTGGTGCCATAGTAGCTGCAGTGGTGCAGGTCTAGGGACGGCTGAGTGCCTGCGACCATCCACAGGTGGAAGCCTGGGCTGCAATGTACGCCGTCACCCCTAAGAGCAGCGGGGAACACAAATAGCGAGCACGATCCCGCGTGCATTTAGCGCGCCGCGCTAGATGCGCGTCGCGATGGATTATCATATTGGATGAAGCACTCATGTCCCTATTGAGGCCACACGAGCAACGTGACTGCCAAGGACGTGGTGGCCTCAGCTGCCACATACAAGGAGACTATCCGGCTGTCAGAGTCGTTATGGGGCTCATGTCTCAACCACTATTGTAATTACGTCCTTTAGTAGTGCATAGAAGCAAATTCTCCAACTCAGGAACATAAAAAAAATATGTCATGCTTATGCATTTGTCACAGTTATACACATCTCAGTGTGCTCAAAAGGGAGGCGTGTGATTTTTTTGATCTTGAACTGCGAAATTCATGTCACGCTGGCAGGCATTGACATCACCATGCCTTTCCACGCACAGAGTGCTCGACATGTAGTCAAACAAAAGGAGGCTGCGTTGAGTAAGGCTTACAATTTACTGAGTCGGGTTAAGAGCTTCTAAGCTCTCACAACATGTGTCACTCTACAGTTCCAATCCCTGCAGTGGAAGCAAACATGGATGATATTTTGTCTACCGATCGGCACATAGCCATGAATTGACTATTTCTTTTTATTATTTGCACTAACTTGATCTATTGCTCTAGGCGGAAACAGTGAGAAATAAGCAGCACTGAGGCTCTAGCAGGGAGTGTGAATTAGTTGAGCTAGGGGAAGAGACTGACAGTAGATGTGGTGTCTGAGCATGTGCAGCCAGGACTGAGGCACTCTCATCACTGGTCGTATCCCCTGGAGACCAGCTGTACACTATGAATCACTAAGGAAGCAGTTAATACAAAAATGGTGCAGAATTTTTAATAATGATGAATGGTGAAAATGTTTGTTTAATTTTCCAGCTTCTCAAGTCAATTTTACTTGGTGGGAAAACCCCTTTAAACAAATTAAAAACACAAAACTTGAGATTCCCCAATAGAAATAACACTCCAATAAATAACAGCATTTGACCTACAAGACACAACCCCCCTGCCCCAAAACTTCTGTCATCTGTAGGTGACGTCACAGGATCTTCTCCCTGAAGGTTACACCGCGCCCACTGCCATCCATAGGCCGCCCCTGTAACACAGCACTCTCCTGTAAAGCAGACGAGCGGCTGTCTCCTGTACAATGCACCCAACAGTCATGTACAGCGTACACGGAGTCACACACCTACGGCACAGGGGCATGCACAATGCAGCCCATACGTTACCGCACCCGCTCTACACTGCCGCCACATGTACACGGTGTCCAGCCACAAGGCCGCAGCCTGCACCGGGACATGATAACCGCAGCTCCGGGACAGGACTACGGGGCAGTTGTGTTCTCGCAGTGCACTCACCTCCTCCGCAGTCTGAAACTCGTCCATCCCGCCCGCACTCCGCACTCGCCGGCAGCCGGAGAACACTGCCGCCCCGCCCGCCGCCGGTTGCCACAGACGCGCAAGACGGCCACGCCCAGGACACGCCTAGCTAGTCACGTGACCGCCCCCTCCCCTGCTGCGGCAACTTGACGGGAGTGGGCGGGGCCGAGGCTGACCCGACAGACAAAGCGCATTGTACCTGAGGCGCTGGATAGGGTTGTACCCAGAAGGCAGTGCGGTCACACGTGACCTACACTACAACTGTGAACGGTGACCTTATGAGTGACTGAGGCTGGACATAAGCGCTTTACTGTTATCCCTGCACAGTGTACACTACAGCACATACTGATGTATGAGAGTGGTCTGTGTACAGCGCTGTGGAGTATGGCAGCGCTATAAATATATAGCAATGCAGGAAAGAACTGCTCCAGCACATAAGGGAGAGCCCTGCTCAGTGACAGTGACACTTCCATCACAAAGGGCTATTTGTATTACAACCAGTATTCCTGGCAGTCCATTGAAAATGACATATATACCTCTAGCCGTGAGAAGAAGTAGAACCACTGAATGGCAGGGCAGATATCTCTTCACTGCAGGTTTTTTGGGGGGGGGGGTTTTTTTTTTTTTTTTTGTCGATGTCCCAGTGCCGGATTTACAGCTCATGCTCTAGGCACTGAGCCTTAGGGCTTGTTTACATGGAGTTTTGCCTGCGTATGAACACGCGCTTTTTAGATGCGTCTCGGGGACTGACAGGGAGGACCCAGAGACGCATCTAACAATTAGCAGTGACTTTATCCATAGTTGCCAACTTTCCAAAATAAAAAATGCAGGATGACTTCAGTGGGTCGGCGCCGCCTACGCGCGCCGCTGCTAAATTTGCATGGACATCGCCCATCTGTCGGTATGCACGCCCCTTCCAAAAAGCCACACCCACCCACCTAAACTGCATAACGGCTTTGGAGAAATCCAGGCAGATGCCCCATATAGCCAGTATAGCCCCCCATAACCAGGTAGTGCCCCAGACAGCCGTAGATGCCCCCGTTGTAGCGCAAGTAATGCCCCTCTGTAGCCCGGTAAGCCAATTTGTAGCCAGGTAGGTGCCCCCTTTGTTAGCCAGGTAGGTGCCCCGCCTTTGTAGCCAGGTAGGTGCGCGCCCAGATTGTTAGCCAGGTAGTGCCCCATTGTTAGTCCAGTAGTGCCCCCATGTTGGGGGAAGGGGAGTCCAGGTAAGTGCCCCCATTGTTTCCAGTAGTTGCCCGCCAATGTTTGCCAGGTAGTGCCCGCATTGTTGCCAGGTACGTGCCCCATTGTTGCCCAGGTATGTCCCCATTGTTGGCGCAGGTAGAAGTCCCCATTGGTTGCCAGGTCAGATGTCCCCCTCTGTTAGACCAGGTAGTGCCCCATCTGTTAGCCAATGAGAGTGCCTCTCTGTTGGCCAGTATGCCCTCTCTTCTGTTGCCAGTAGTGCCCCCTCTGTTTGCCAGGTAGTGCCCCCCTATCTGTAGTCCAGGTAGTGCCCCCATCTGTAGGTCCAGGAGTTGCCCCCTCTGTTGCGAGGTGTTGCCCCCACTGATTGCCAGGTAGTGCCCCCTCTGTTGCCGAGGTAGAGCCCCTAAAGCTAATAAAAATAAAAATAAATAAAATCCCACTTACTATACCATCTTCCTGCAGCGCGACAGCTCCTGCCCGATCTCTTCAGCGCGCGGGGGAAGTGAGAGCACCGCGCGTCACTCCCCTGCAGCCGCGTCGTCATTTGCCCCTGCGCCGCTGACCTGATATGTGGCGGCGCACACACACGGCGCCTACATACAGGGAGAGGAGGGAGGAGGGAGCGCGATCCCTCCTCCCTTCCACCCCGCACAGTGAGACCGCGGGAGGGTGAGGCTGCCGCTGCGGCGCTTCACCCCCTGTAGGAGCGGTCCGGCGGCGGCAAGAGTCTAGCGCACCAGCGCTACTCTTGCCCGCGGTAATTTAAATGGACCCCCAGCTGCGCTGTGCAGGCGGCGGAGAATGCCAACATCCCCCGGGAGGCGGAGAGGACGCCCAAATAGCTGGACCCCCCCCCCGCCAAAAACGGGAGAGTTTGCATGTATGACTTTATCACCACTGAGTCCGCAACACACGGTGCGCGATCTCTCATGAGTAACGCAGCTGCGTGTTTGTCATTTCGGCAGTGATAAACTCACTGCTAATTGTTAGATGCGCCCTGGGTCCTCCTGTCATTCCCCGAGACCATCTAAAAATCGCCATGTGAGTCAAGTCAGCAGCAAAACTCCAGAGTAACCAACCTTCTAAAGGGTTTTATCACAAAGTAAAATTGACAGTGGGAAGCTTGAACAATTGAATAATAAACATGTTTTATTTTCAACATTCATAAAGTAATTAAAAATTCTGTACCTTTGTATCCTTAATTAGCATGCTCTGATAGGCTATGTGTTCACACGCTTATTTTGCAGGCGGTGAGTAATGACACGAGCACCCGCAATAACGCCGAGTGATGGAACAAGGAGCAGGGGCCGGCACCGTCGTTCGGCCCATCTAGACTATAATTACTATGCGGAAGGCTGCGTATACCCTGCGAGTGGTAATTCCACAATGTCACTTATCTCCCGCCCCGCGGCGGATTCGCCGAGGGAGGTGAAGGACACGTAAATCGATATCTTCTCTATATGAGAAACTGTGGATTACGTGTAATGACTGGGATACGATAATTCCAGCCGTAATTCGCCGCAGTACGGCGCGTAATTAGCGGATGAATAACGTTCACTATTTAAGCTGTGTGAACATAGGCCTTAGTGATCCATAGTGTAGGACAGGATACGTGCACCCCAGTGACGTGAGCCCTCAAATCCTGGCTGCATATGCTCAGGACATCTCTCATGCAGCTACTGCAGTCACTTCTTCCTGCTTAGTAATAGACACACACACTCCACTGCTGAAGGGCCATTGTTCAACCGCCAGGTGACGTCTTATCTACTCCTGTCCTCTGTACTCCTTAGTAATTAGTCAAACAGTGCAAATAAATTAAAAAGAAGCCTCAGTCAGGTATGTGCATTGAGAAAAAAAAATCCACAAGTTTGGTTCCTACAGGCACCCTCAGAAGATAAACTACAGACATGGTCCTCAGAGAGTGCAGGGGGTGGAGTTTACTACTGTCTATCATTTTTGTAGTGTTTCCTTTACTCTAGCAGGTTCGCCAACATTGGTCACAACATCTCTTGCATGGGTGAATTCAATTTAATCTTTAATAAGATTGTCAATCAAGTTGATGTCATCTATTGAAATAAGTGTTTTCTCTTTGTGTCAGTGCAATTCTTTCACCATTTTTTTCCCCGCTGTTAATAATGGAGACATCTGACGCACATTCTGTATACAGCACTGGCGCTTTTGTGTTAGCCACTTGGTGTTTACCTGTACACCCTAAGTGGACGCTAACCCCAGGGGCACTGGGAAGAGCCGGGTACCAGAAGCAGACCCTCTAGTGTGATAATCTGCTTCTGGTATTTTTAAGATGGAAGGGGTCCAATATCCATGCACTTTCCCATCCTGATATTATCACGATCTGCAGCTGTACAGTTTTAGCAATAAGCTGGTATGCAAAGGGGGGACCCCACTTTTTTTATCATTTATTATAAACCTAAAAAGAAAAAAAAATTATGTGGGTTCCCTGCCCAAATTTTGCCCCCCCTCACCCTTCCCCCCCCCCCACCCCCCACCCCCCCCACACAAAAATTTGGGGGGGGGGGGGGGTGAAAACACAAAAACACCCCCCATTAACAGCCGAATGAGAAAAGCCAACAGCTGCAGTATGATATTATCAGAATGGGAAGGTCCATGGATTTTGGGTCCTGCCCATTCTAAAAATACTGTCCCGCAACCGTCCTGGAAGCAGACCATCACATTAGAGACAGTTATCCTGCTCTTCCCAGTACCAATGGTGTGTTGGGTACTAGGGTAATAGTGAGAGGGGTTTTAATGTTAGCCTTGGGGTGTCAAAATCCACCACTGGCTGAGACCAAACCCCAGAGATAGTAATGAAGAGGCATCTGTTAGACACCTCCATTACTAACACTGTATTAAAGTGTTAAAAACCAGAAGACACAAAACAACATACATAGCATTAGACTAGTAACAACACCTCAAGATCAGGCCATGGGCGTATGTGACCCATTAAATAGGTCCTAGAATGCTGTCAGAGGCGTAACTATGGAAGCCTGGGCCCAAAAGCAAACTTTTGGAACAAAAAATCTGTGCCACCACCCCCCCCCCCACAACCCTCCCCGCTCCCGGCTTTCCCAGACCACGAACATTTACCTGGACTCTAAGTCAGGAGCAGTTACTAGATAATACAAGGAGTGAATAAACTCACCATAGATTATCACCATCATACTGCTACACATCCCACTAAGACCCCATATTAACATATACCAATAACACTATACTATGACCGATATATGCCATAACAAGACCACAAATTATCACCACATAGTGACTGAATAATACCCCTATACTATTACTGAATAAAGCTCAAGATTACTGCCATATATACCAGTGTACACAGGTGCCCTACAAACTGTATGTAATCTCCATACAGTGACCATATGGTGGTAGACACCAGTGTACACAGATTCTACAGACTGTATATTACTGCTCATTCAGTGGTGACCATAAAGTCTGTGTAGACACCTATTGTAACGCACAGACTACTGTCAGACATATTAAGTGATTACAGTGCACGACATCATTGTTACCTCACAGTGACATTTCCTCTACCCGAGTCTGTTGTCTTATCCCTTGTTTTCTGCAACCACCCAAGATGACTTCTGGAGAACACCCTTGTTCCTGCAGATTTGGACCCAAAATATTGTTAGAATCAGCTACATTTCCATTCCTTCATCCCTCCCCCCATAATCTCTCTTACAAAGCATCCCAGGTGTTGGAAAGAGTGGAGATACAGGCCATGAGCTTAGTACGGCCCCAGTTCTCCTAGAGGGGGAGAAACGCGAGAGATTCACCCCCTAGGAAATTGTGTTATACTAGCTATGGGCCTGTACCGAGCGACTACTAATCATATTAGATAGAGTGTAGAACCTCATTAGATAAGTTGGTAGGCCTTGTAGGTAGGTTAGTAGACTTGAGTAAGGTTAGGTAGTACATAGGCGCAGTAGGTAAGATCAACTAGGTTAGGTAAGGAGCCAGTAGTCAGGGCAAGTCTCAGGTAGTATGGCGAGATTGACAACTCAGGTAGAAGGTCAGTATTTAGTGCCCCAGTTAGGGTAGGTATCAGCAGTAGGTGGACCATTGCAGTATAGAGTGCTGGTAGTTGGCCCCAGGTAGCTAGGGCTATAGGTGGGGCCACACATAAGGAGTAGACCAGGTAGCGGTATACATAGGCTATAAGGGGGCCCAAATAGGCAGCAGGCTTAGGTAGGCTATAGGTGCCATATAGGTTAGGCATGTAGAGTTTTTAGGTAGCTATAGGCTAAATAGGTAGACAGCAGGGTTTCGGTAGGCTATAGGGATCCATAACAGTAGACAGGGTTAGGTTGGGCATAGGGCCATATAGGTAGCAGGCAAGGTTTAGTAGCTATAGGCCACAAATAAGTAAACAGGCAGGTTTCAGGGGGGCTATATATGTAGGCAAGCTTTAGGGAGGCTATAGGGGCTATACAAGCCGGCTTTAGGGGGGCTATATAGGCAGCCTTAGGGGTGTCTATAGGCAGGCAGGGTAGATATGTGTGGTGGTGGCTATATATAGACAGGCAGAGGGATAATAGGCTGGTGGGCTATAATATACGGCAGGCAGGGGTATAATACGGCAGGGTGGGCTAGTATAGCAGGTCAGGGTGGGCTATATATAAGCAAGTGCAGGGGTTGACTATATATATTAAAGTAGGCAGGGCAAGTGGTATATAGTGCAGGCGAGGTGGGCTATATATAGGCAGCAGGGGTATATAGGCGTCAGGCAGGGTGGGCGGTATTAGGCAGGGCAGGGTATATAGTCAGGCAGGTGGGCGTATATAGGCTGGCAGGGTTGGCGGTATAAAGGCATGCAGGGATATATAGGCTGGCAGGGTGGGCGTATATAAGCAAGCAGGGTATATAGGTCTGGCAGGGTGGACAGGTATAGAGACAGGCAGGGTATATAGTCAGGCAGGGTGGACGCCTGTATGTATAGAGTCTAGACAGGGGGTATTATAGTCAGGCAAGAGTGGGCAGATAATATAGTGGCAACAGGTATATAGTCATGCAGGGTGGCGGTACATAGGGCAAGGCAAGGGGTTATTATCAGTCAGCACGGGTGGGAGTAGGTATGTAGTCAGGCGAGGGGTTATATACAGTCCAGGCAGGTAGGGTGGTATAGAGTATTGTCAGAGCTGGATGTATAATTAGTGCAGTGCAGAGGTGTGGCTATACTATAGGCTGTTAGGAACCTTCCCCCCATTTGGGCAGGAGGTATATTAGTCAGGGCAGGGTGGGTCGAGATATATAGGGCAGGCAGGGTATATAGTCCCATGGCAAGGGTGGCGGTATATAGGCTGGCAGGGGTATATAGTCGAGGCAGGTGGGCGGGCGGTTATATAGGCTGCAGGGTGGGCAGGGTATCTAGGCATGCAGGGATGTATATTTGGCAGGCGAGCGGTGGACAGTATATAGGCAAGCAGGGTATTGGAGGCTGGCAGTTGGGCGGTATATAGACCAGATGAGATATATAGTCAGCAGGGTGGACGGTATGTGAGGCAGACAGGGGTATAGAGTCAGGCAGGGTGGCTGTATAGAGATTTTGTAGTATAAGGCAGACAGGGGTATATAGTCAGGCAGGTGGTGTGATAATAGGCTAGCAGGGGTACTTATCAGGCAGGGTTGTGGCGATATATAGGCTGGTCCAGTGGTGGGCGAGGTACTCATCTATGCAGGCAGGGTATATAGTCTAGGCAGGGTGGGCGGTAATATTAGGCAGGCGGGTCTGGGCGGGAAAAATATTAAACTTAGTGCACGCCGGGGTAATAATAGTGCGAGAGGCAGGGTGGCGGTATATAGGCAGGCAGGGGTATATAGGCTGGCAGGGTGGGCGGTATATAGACAGGCAGGGGTATATAGGCTGGCAGGGTGGGCGGTATATAGGCAGGCAGGCAATACAGGCAGGGCAGGGCAGGTAAAATAAGAAATAGGTTACTTACCTCTGTCCACGCTCCCTCGATGTGCTGCGCTCCGGCCGCTGTGCTCAGCATGGGCGGCGCGATCATGTGACCTAATCGCGCCGCCCATGTGATCACTGAGAGCCGGCGGCAGCTATCAGGAACAGTAGCAGAGCGGAGCGGTGGATGCACTCTGCTCTGCTACCATGGGGCAGCACTGCGTCTGAACACTCGGGCCGGAGGGCCCGGGTGTCCAGAGGCGGGATGCGCCGGGCCCCTCAGCTTTGCGCCCGCCGCAGTGAACTGTTAAGCTTACTGCCCAGGACCGGCATTACCAGGGTAGCAGATGTAGTAGCGGATGCCCCGGGCCCCCTAAGAGTACGAGCCCCGTGGCAGCTGCTACATCTGCTACCCTGATAGTTACGCCCCTGAATGCTGTCATAGGTTGGGGAATGATATTGTTTGCGCATATTGGCCCACTGAACTGGAAACGACCAGCACATACACTAACGGGCAGAGGAGGACACATAGTTGGCACATGCCGTCTAACAGAGAAACCCAAAGGTAAAAGTAAACAGACGCACATAAGCGATATACAGGAAGACGGACACCTGGGCTCTGCGGACACATGCTCCCAGCTTATGAGATATATGCAAATGTATCTATTTAGAACTATTTCTATGTCGATGTATTAACCATTTTTGACTTAGAACTCATGCCCCCTAAACATATATAAGCTTTGGATCTGAGTCACCTAAAGGGGTTATCTTACCATGCAGTTTCACAAGAGCAACAGCCAGCTTCAGACTCACACTTCCTGATCATTCTGTGGGTGGTTCAATAGCAGTGATTGGTATATCAGCTCTGCTAGTCCTAGCTACTCCTGTTACAGTGACATGACTGCAGAAGATTTATATAGTGTAGTACACAAGGCTACAAAGTGCTGAAGAGTGAAAGCTTCTCATTTATTTAGGTAAACAAATATAAGACTCTAGAGTGACTCACTATGATCGAACTGACTGACAGCATCTTGGAACAATGAAAGATAAGAGAGAACAAGGAGAGGTGGTCAGTAACCAAAGAAACTTGTGTGCTCTAAGAGGAGATAAAATCTTCTTAATCTCCTGACCAAAGCAAAATCAAGAGAGCAATGTTATTTGCTAATAGTCTTCATTTACCTTTCCCTACATTTTAAAAGCTAATTCATTGTAGTGAGAAAACCCCTTTAACTGCATTCTCAGCATTTTTCAACATTTACATTTTTCTCTTCATGTAACATTTGGATAATTTTTTCTGTATTACATTATACTGTTCTACAGTTGTAATTATTGCTACAATTTATCTATGTCAGTATCTCTTTATTATATATTTGTTCCCCATGGGCTTATTTTGTTTGAGAGTTCAGTGCTTGATTTCTCCCACTGGAAATCTGTTACTACTCTTTTGCTAGGCTATCAGCTTTTTTCCCTGTGGGTCTGTCCTCAGACTACTCCAGGATATACAAGGCCTGCTACTTTACTGGACTGTATAATACACCCTTATCTGACTGGTTCTTCTACCAAAGCAAGAAGTGTTTCTACCCATTGCACAGCAGCTGCAGCAGGTGATACACACACCGCCATACACATAGTAGAAAGTAATAATAAATCGAATTGACTATAATCATCAGAAAGGGGCGTAGCTAAAGACTCATGGGCCCAGGTGCAAAACTTCAGCTTGGGCCCCCTTGCCCCCAGACAACAGCTGTGTACCACTATTTTGTGTGACTGATGTCTATGTTGAAGAGTGCTGCAGAACATTTTTATTTAAAGGGATTGTCTGATAGAAGAAAATATATTTTAAAAAGTGTCTGTTCCCTCTGGCTCTCCCGACCCCCAAAAAATGTGCCTGTGCTTTTTGGGTTTAGTTTTTGTTGGAGTTTAAATGACATATTATCTGTATTCTGCAGGTCAGTTCAAGGACCACATTATCAGCGCATGTCTCCACTATATAGTGACTAATACCACCATAATATTACTGACCAAACCAGTATACAGTACTAAGACCAATATTACTAATAGCAACAATATACTAGAACCAAATAATACCCCATTTATCACTAACATATAATGACCAATTCCATCATACTCTTACTGACCAAATCAATATATCAAGACCAATAATATTAATAACAATAATATACCAGCACCTAATAATACCACCACATCATGACCATATATCACCACCATAAAGGGTCTGAATAAAACCATCGTACTGTTACTGAATATAAACCATTATAATAAGACCACTGTTACCACCGTACAGTGATCATATAGTGGTAGGTACCACGTTCTGCTAACATAAGTGATTACAGTGCAGTTACATTTAGGGACTCACATGTGACGTCTTTTCTGATGAGTCTCTCTCTTTTCTCTCTCAATCCGCTCCAGATCATCATGACATCTTCTCCCGGCCACAACTCACATAAACATGTTAAACTCCAAACAGTGAAAGCTCCCCCAGCCAACTATAGGCCCTCATTTGTGCCACTAGGAGGCAAGAACACACGCCATATAGTAGGCAGCCCCCCTCCAAATTAGGCAGGCAGATAGGTAGACGCTTTTAGGTAGATTACACCCTAAATATTAGTCAGATAAGTGGGCAGACTCCTGCCAAGAAGAATCTGCCTACTTATCTAACTAATTTATAGGGTCTAACATACCTAAGAGAAAGTGGAGAAGTCCCCTTAGGGATAGGGTGGACCCGGTGCCCTTTGCTCAGAAGACTTGTCAGGACTAAGTTAGTATTTAAAAGGATTATCTTTATTCCAAAGCTGTGGGAGACACAGGCTATCACAGGGTTAAAAGAAAAGACAATATGCACAAGCTAAACGCGTTTCTCGTGGAATACCCACACTTCCTCAGGGTCCATCCTATCCCTTAGGAGACTTCTCCAGTACCACAGCCAGGAATCCACCTGGACTTCACTTTGTGACCAAGGCTGCTGTGACAAGGGCGACGGAGACATCTGCCCTGCAAACGATTTAGAGTGTTGTGCCTCAGATCGTAGCACAACCAACCCAGGTGAGCTGGCATTCCTCACTATATTTCTCTATCATTGTGTGGTTTTACACTATTGTGCGCCTCCTCCCGACTTTTTCTTTTTCTCTACCTAAAAGAAATGTCTACACGTAGGGTACCATCAGTAGGAAGGTATAAAGGGCCCTCTCTAGTACATAAAATTATAGGGCCCCTCTAGTAGGTAGGTATAAAGGGCCCCCTCTAGTAGATAGGCATATAGGACCCCAAAAGGTAGGGCCTCCAGTAGGTAGGTATATAGTGCCCCCCCATAGGTAAGTAGGTAGGTATATACAGTCCCCTGGTAGTTAGGTAGGTGTATATAGGATCTCCCCGCAGTAGGTAGAAAGGTGTATATAGGGTCCCCCAGTAGTTAATTAGGTGTCACCAGTAGTTACATAGGTGTATATAGGACCACCAGTAGTTGCGTAGGTGTATATAGGGTCTCTCCTAGTACTTAGGTAGGTACATATATGGATCCCCAGTAGTTAGGTAAGTGTATATAGTGCCCCCCAGTAGTTAGGTAGGTGTGTATAGGGTCTCTCCCAGTAGTTAAGTAGGTGTATATAGGGTCCCCCAGTAGTGAGGCAGGTGTATGTCGGCCCCCAGTAGTGAGGTAGGTGTATACAGGCCCTCAAGTAACTACTGTTTACCTACAGATAACACATTGACATAAAAAACTGTTTGAAAAACTGCATTTTTATGTTGCTTCTTAGCTGCTATGAATGGTCTCACTGTTTATAAAAAGGCTTTTCTCTTAAGTCCTACAGGATGTGCACTCTTTACAGTCTGATATAATTTGATGACTGGGTACTAGGAATACAAATTAACTGCAGCAGTCCTACAGGTCCGGACAGCATAACAACAAATAAAACAATATTGTTTTTCTTTTGGAGAACATGAAGTGTGTAACACTCAAAACAGTAAATGCCCGTCATGTGCCATGTGACCCCCTAGGCCACAGTAACTAATAAATCAACTACAACCTCAATTCCAAAAAAGTTGGGATACTAAACAAATTGTGAATACAAACTGAATGCAATGATGTGGAGGTGCCAACATCTAATATTTTATTCAGAATAGAACACAAATCACAGATCAAAAGTTTAATCTGAGTAAATTTCACAGTGTCTACAAATGCCAAAAAAGTTGGGACAAGTAGCAATAAGTGGCTGGAAAGTTGACATTGAGCATATAACGAACAGCTGGAAGACCAATCAACACTAATTAGGTGAATTGACAACATGATTAGGTATAAAAAGAGCTACTCAGTGTCAGTGTATCTCTGAAGCCAAGATGGTAAGAGGATCACCAATTCCACCATTGTTGCGCAGAAAGATAGTACAGCAATACCAGGATGGTGTTACCCAGTGTAAAATAGCAAAGACTTTAAAGTTATCAGCATCAACCATACATAACATCATCAGAAGATTCAGAGAATCTGAAACAATCGCTGTGCGTAAGGGTCAAGGCCGTAAAACTCTACTGGATGCTCGTGATCTCCGGGCCCTTAAACGCCACTGCACCTCAAACAGGAATGCCACTGTCAAAGAAATAACAGAATGGGCTCAGGAAACCTTCCAGAAAGCATTGTCAGTGACCACAATCCACCCTGCCATCCGCCGTTGCCAGCTGAAACTCTACAGTGCAAAGAGGAAGCCATTTCTAAGCAAGCTCCAAAAGCTCAGCCGTTTGCACTGGGCCAGGGGTCATTTAACCCCTTAAGGACCAGGCGTTTTTTTTTTGGTGACACGTTCCTTTTTCCTTTTTTTTTTCCTCCTCGCCTTCTGAAAGCCATAACTTCTTTATTTTTCCACTTACATAGACACATGAGGGCTTTTATTTGGTGGCATAAGATGTACTTTCTAATGGTGTTATTCACTATACTATAGAATATACTGGGAAACCGGGACAAATTGTGAAAAAAAATGTATTTTCGCCATGTTTGCGGGGGTTTTGCTTTTACGGCGTTCAATCTTCGGTAAATATAATGTGTTATTTGTATTCTTCAGTTGTGTTGTGTTGTTACGCATCCGGCAATACCAAATATGTAGGGTTTCCGTTATGTTTTGGTACCGTAAAAAAATTCCAAACATTTTCTATTTTTGAAATTTGCACCACGGCGCCATTTTGTGCGACCAATAACTTTTATGTACTAACACCTACGGACGTCAGTGAGGGGGCATTGTTTGCGGGCTGAAGTGTACTTTTTATCGCTAGCAGTTTGGAATGCATGCGACTTTTTTGATCATTTTTATTCCATTTTTTGAGTGACGTAAAATGACCAAAAAACGCAATTTTGCCGTTTGGAATTTTTTTTCTTCTACGGTGTTCAGCGTATGGGATAAATGATGTTATATTTTTATAGATCGGACTTTTTCGGACGCGGCGATACCAAATATGTGTAACTTTTTTATTATTTTAATGATTTTATTTGTAAAAGGTGGAAATGGGGGTGATTAGAACTTTTAATACTTTTTGTACTTTAAAACTTTATTTATTTTTTTTTTTTACTGTAATATTGAGGCCACCTGTGGTACTTGACCACTAGGTGGCGCGATTGTTAATACAACCTCATGCATTGCATAGGCAATGCATTAGGGTGTACAAAGATGGCGGTTTCCCCACTTCCTCTCTGCGGACGGAGTGGGGCAAACCGGCCAGGGTAAGTGACGGGAGCCTTCACAAGGCTCCCCACCACAATGCCCGGTGATCGGATCGGCGCATCATAGCTGCGCTTATGCCGATCCCCGCACCGATCAGTGCGCGGCACCGATCGGCGTTAATTCAGATGCCGCGGCCATCCTTGCCGCGGCGCCTTATGGGTAAAACGGCGCCAGCGGGCGGAGCCACCCGCCGGCGCTGTTACTGCCGGGTGTTAGCGGCGATTTGCCGCAAACAACCGCCGGCTGTGCGGGGGGGTCGCGGAGAGATCCCCCTGCAAAGCCCCTTAGCGGCCCTGGGACGTACTGATACGCCCAAGGTCGTTAAGGGGTTAAAATGGAGTCTGGCAAAATGGAAAACTGTTCTGTGGTCAGATGAGTCAAGATCTAAAGTTCTTTATGGAACAGTGGGACGCCATGTTATCCGGACCAGAGAGGACAAGGACAACCCAAGTTGTTATCAACGCTCCGTTCAGAACCCTGTATCACTGATGGTATGGGGTGGCATGAGTGCTTGTGGCATGGGCAGCTTGCATGTCTGGAAAGGAACCATTAATGCAGAGAGCTATGTTCAGGTTCTAGAACAACATATGCTCCCATCTAAACGTCATCTCTTTCAAGGAAGACCCTGCATTTTTCCACAAGATAATGCCAGAGCACATTCTGCAGCGATCACAACATCATGGCTATGTAGGAGAAGGATCCGGGTACTGAAATGGCCAGCCTGCAGTCCAGATCTTTCACCCATAGGTGTAACTTTAGGGGGGTACGGAGGGGACTGGTCCCCCCCCATTTTTATCTGGGTGGGGGACGGTCCCCCCCACTTTTTAGCCACTTCAATAAAAAATAATCCATATGAAAGTATGAGAATATGGTAAGTGGGGAGAGCAGAGCACAGAGGAGGAAGAAGTTAACCCTTTGCCTCCGATATTTCTGTGCATCTTGGGGGGACAGAGTAGGTAGCAGCTTCAAGTGCAGAGTGAGAGCAGTGCTGGTCGGTAGCGTAGGAGTCAGCAGGGGCTGCTTCACCAATCAGAACACTGCTCTTGCCGAATGCCAACTGCACCAGACTACAGGAGACATGTAAGGAGGGGACAAGGGTGCTAGGCACTGTGTGTTCATGTGAGTAGGGTATGTACTGTATATGTGAGATGTGTATATACTGTATGTACAGCCATGTGTCTAGCCATGTCACTTCTTCCCTGCACCTACGCACCGGGGAAAATGAAAGTGAATGGGGCCGTCCCCGCAGCATTTTTAGGAATGGACTGGCCAGCGCATACTTCTAAAACACCCGGCATATAGCAGAGCGCACAGTATGCCCTGCTATACACTTGGTGAACACGCCTTAAGGGTACATTCATGCAGAAGATATGGATGCTGATTCCAGGGCGGATTCAGTGTTAGATCTGCCTCAGAATCGGCATCCAATCCAACAGGAAACTGATTATCATTATACCCTATATAAAATCAGTGTCGTTGTTTAGATTACATTAATTTTACTCGAGTACTTTTGGCGCTTACTGTCAGTGCCTACACAGAATTCTTTGAGGCATTTTCCGCACTAACAGCACTAAAGAATAGGAGGCAGAAATCTGCCTCGGGCAGTCGGGGTCATTTGCGTGTAGGAATTCTGAGTTTGCAATCGCCGAATTTCCACCAAGCAAACACCACCGACAATGCTGAAAAGCCATCATGTAAGCCCACCCTAAATGTGTCTGTGTTCAATATATGTATATATCATACACACAATTTCTCGGGTACTTTGTCTAACGTAGTTAGTCTCTGGGGTACAGTGTGTAATGTAATAATCTCTGGTGGTTTAAATTTTTTTGGGGTGAATGTAATTCTTACTGTATGTTATTCACCGTGTGCAATGTAATCTCTGGGGTACAGTGAGTAATGTTATCTCTTTTGTACAGTGTGTAATGTAATCTCTGGGGTACAGTGAGTAATGTAATATCTGGGATACAGTGTGTAATGTAATAATCTCTGGGATACAGTGAGTAATGTTATCTCTGTTGTACAGTGTGTAATTTAATCTCTGGGGTACAGTGAGTAATGCAATATCTGGGATATGGTGTATAATGTAATACTATCTGGGATACAGTGAGTAATGTAGTCTCTGGGGTACGGTGAGTAATGTTATCTCTGATGTACAGTGTGTAATGTAATCTCTGGGGTACGGTGAATAATGCAGTAATATCTGTGGTATAGTGTGTAAACTAATCTCTGGGATACAGTGAGTAATGTAGTCGCTGGGGTACTGTGTGTGATGTAATCTCTGGGGTATGGTGTATAATGTAATCTCTGGGGTATGGTGTAATGTATTTCTGGAGTACAGTGAGTAATGTAATTCATTTCTAGGGTTCAGTGTGTAATATAATACATTTTTGGGGTACAGTGAATTTTATTATTTCTTGAGAACAATGTGCAATTCATTTGTACGGTGCAGTTAGTAATGTCATTTCTGTGGCTACCATGTGTAATATAATTAATTTCTGGGGTGCAGTAAGTGATGTCATTTCTGGTGTATGGTATGCAATAAAATACATTTTGGGGTACAGTATGTGACATAAGTGATTCCTATAGGTACAGTAAGATTGGGTTCTTTTATTTCCCTCATTCTGGTGTGTGTATAATAAATTTAATGGAGCAGTGATGGGGGATCGGAGGGGTTAAGCGAAATTTTCTGCATTGCACCACATTTTTTATTTCCATCTAGGGGGGAAATATTATAGGTGGGCTGGTTTGGTTTCATTGCCAGGGCTGCTTTTTTGTCCCAGTCCGGCTCTAAACTTAAGTAATCAGAGAGCCGCTCATAACCTTACAGAGTGCACCAAAAGTGTTTGTCATAAGGACTCCGTCTGGACCTGCTGGGGGAGCTCACAGCACTCATTCAGACCTTCTAGCTGGGTTAGAGTAGGCCACTTCACTGCAGGGAAAGGAGGGAGAGAAGGGAAGGGAGTGGAAGTGATAGGGAAGGCAGTGAAGGAGAGAGGGAGGGATAGGAAGATAGGGGATGAGAGGGAAAATTGGTCCCCCCCACTTTTTGAACCAAAGTTACACCCCTGCTTTCACCTATAGAGAACATTTGGCGCATCATAAAGAGGAAGGTGCGACAAAGGAGGCCCAAGACGATTGAACAGTTAGAGGCCTGTATTAGACATGAATGGGAGAGCATTCCTATTTCTAAACTTGAGAAACTGGTCTCCTCTGTCCCCAGACGTCTGTTGACTGTTGTAAGAAGAAGGGGGGATGCCACACAGTGATAGAAACGGCATGGTCCCAACTTTTTTGGGATTTGTTGACGCCATAAAATGTTGAAACAACATATTTTTCACTTCAAATGATACATTCTCTCAGTTTAAACTTTTGATCTGTGATTTGTGTTCTATTCTGAATATAATATTAGATGTTGGCACGTCCAATTCACAATTTTTTTAGTGAAACTAAACTTTTTTGGAATTGAGGTTGTATAAAGTGACCAGTGTATTGATTCTAGAGTCCAAGAAATACTGTACTAAACTGTGTAATGACCTATATCTAGTTGCATGATTTTTGTTAATAGCAATAGCGATAACAACAGATTGAACAGGTGCAAACTGCTCTGTTTTATGACTTCCTGAGCATTGCAAGTCCAAATGAATTATTAAAACCAGCAGAGGGCAGGAAGTGAAGCAACAAAGCTAAAAATCTTCTGACCTACTTTCCACATGGATTTTAACCTCACTTATTAGTCTCATTATTCGTACTTTCATTTATCTACATAAAAACCTATTGGGATATGCACCCAAAATTCTAAATCTAGAATTTAAAAAATAAGTGCTCTTGCCATGCATTCCATGTTTCGATCAGAAATGTCAGGTTCAAATATCCCATTCAGCCAAAGCATCTGGGCCCCTCCGTCCACCCAAAAAAATAAAATAATTGTGGGCTGAACAACAAAAAATACAATTGCACCATTGTTTTAAGTTTAGTTTTTATTGGAGTTTACACCATACAGTTTAATTGACATGTTATCTTTACTTTGCAGATCAGTATGTAGAACAGCACCATATCATCGCCGCATGTCTCCACTATACAGTGACTACTATAATGTTACTGACTAAACAGTATACCAAGACCATTAACAATATACAAAGACCAAAAAAGTAGGCATATAGGGCCCCCTCAGTAAGTAAGTAAGTATATAGAGTGCCCCAGAAAGTAGGTATACAGGGGCCCCCAATCGGTAGATAGCTATATAGGGCTTCCCCCATTAGGTATGTAGCTATATAGGTATGTAGTCCTTTTCAGTAAGTAGGTGGCACATATTCACCCCATGAAAATAATACCTCTCCCTGCTCCCGCACTAAACACCTTGCTATACTGACGTCATCATGCTGCCTGTGCTGGGATGCTACTCCCGCTATGTTTTAGGCCAAAAGCCTGCTTTAGACTAGGGGTTTAGGACAGGCAGCAGCATAGGCGGCATGATGAATTCACTTTATTGGCCTGCCTGCACAGTGGCACACAGCAGTAGTTGGTGGGGCAGGGAGCAGATAGCTCTCTTCACTTGTACTTTTCACTTGTGCCAAATACTTTCTGCCAAGCCTGTAAAAAAGGGGGTGGTAGCTGCCAGTGGCAACATGCATCACCCTTGTTTCACATGAAATGGAATGATGTCGCACACCTGGAAATATAGGATTATTCACGGGGTGCTTGTGGAAGGGATAGCCAGTACCATAGACCATAAATCAACGAAAAATCCACAGCACACCACACTATTGCAACAAGTGATCAGCAGTTGATTATAGACATGTAATTCAGACGTAGTAGAACGTTTTCGGCCAGTAGAGCCTTCATCAGAGTAGTCTGAAATATAGAGGAACAGAGGTGCCACTGCAGCTCCAGCAGCGCCTCCGTTCCTCTACATTTCAGACTACTCTGATGAAGGCCCTATTGGCCGAAAACGTTCTATTACATCTGAATTACATGTCTATAATCAACTGCTGTTGAAAAACACTCTGGAGATCTGTCTTCTGGCACGATTGAAAGAAATCACTATCACATGTTGCAATATTGTGGTGTGCTGTGGATTTTTTGTTGACCTTGTTTCACAGTTTGGAGTGGCCCTGTACTGCAGTACCATCTCCACTGTCCTAACGCTGGACCTGCTCCTAACATTTAGTGAACGGAAAGAGAGACACATCAGATCACGCCTCTAACCACGTTCGAGTACATGACACTACAACAGACTACACATCTAACCACGCCCAAGCATACCTATCATGCCCAGCTTTCACCAGTGGTAAAATAACAATGGCGTTACTAGGGTCTATAATATGTGTTTATAAATAATGAAATATATAATATAAAAATGAATATGTACAAATAGCTGTAAGGCAATTACCTGCATATGACCTCTAAATATTAGATATATAGTTACCAAAAAATGCTGCTACATAAGGAGTGTAACGAATGGCGCCGCGGGATGGGCTACGGGCGCACTCGTCCTAACCACTCACCTAACCGCGTTCCTGCTCCGTCCGCATCCTCCGCCAGCCGAGGCGCGCGTGCGCTCGTTCTTGTAAATTTAAAGGGCCAGCGCACCGATAATTGGCCAATTGCTAGGCGCTGCCCCTATATATTGGTTAGGCCCCCGGGACTTCCTTGCTGGATCTATGTTTCCCCGTGCCTTAGAGAAAGCGTTCCTAAGTGTCTTCTTGCCTTGCCGTGTACCCGACCACCTGCTACGTTTCTCGACTTCCGAATCTCTGCCGCCTGCCCTGACCTTCCTGCCTGCCCATGACTACGGTTCTTGCCTCACGATTCTGTACCTCGCTGCACCTCGGCCGCCGCCGCAAGCCCGCCGCATCAGGGTTAGCGACCTGGTAGAATCCCGCCGCAGCAAGTCCATCCCGCATTGCGGAGGGCTCTGGTAAAAACCGGGACCTACTTAGACTCCGCTCCCTGGCGCGGTTGTTACCACCGCTTGCGGTGATCCAGTGGATCCACTATCCCTGCCGTCACAAGGAGTAAATATTATCATCCTACTGTTACTGCCCAAACCAGTATTGCAAGACCAATATTACCACTACAAAAAGACCTATTAATAGCGCTACATCATGGCCACTTATCACCACCACCTACTGACTGAACAATATTGCCATACTGTTCCTGAGTAAAAACTGTTATATTAGCACCAATGTTATCACCATACTCTAAACATATAGTGGTAGGTACTAGTTGTACACAGACACTCTGCATTTGACATAAGGGATTAGAGTACAGTTATCTGGTGACTCACTGGTGACATTTGATGAGTTGTTTGCTTTCCCTTTCCTTCTTTATCCAGTTTATTCCACCATGATGATTTCTTCTAGGCATGACTTGTCTCTGCAGAATTTGCCACTAAAATATCTTAGAATCCTTACTTCTCCAATACCTTTTTACTTGTTCACCACATCTGTACAAACTCCCCATGGGGTGATAGGTGCAAGGAGTCTGGGGTGATAGGTAGGGATTTAATTTGTGTTGGCACTATGCCGCATAACACAGTGCTGAGGGGAGGGAGTACAGACCACAGCTAACAGGCACAATCTCCCGGGGGCTGTGACTGTGGCCTGTACCCCCCAGGTTTAGATTGTGTGGCCTGAACCCCATCCCCTGCATGCCCAGAAGATTGTGTTCTCTGTAAATAACAATTCTGGAACATATTCTCTTATAACTAGAAATGTATTATTGAATCAGTCAGTTGGGGGTTGCCAATTGAGGGTGTATCCCTGCACAGTCTGACATTGTCCAATCAGTGCTATGGGACACACCCCTTGAAAACAAATAAGGTAACATCCAGATGACTGATCCAGTAATACATTTCTAGAAGGAATAGCAGAGGAACAGCACAACACAGTTATAAGAGAAGGTGCTCCAGAATTTTTATTTCACAGGGAACACAAGGATTTACTAAAACAGACCTGTCAGGAGAGGTCGCAAGTCCTCTGTAATGCTTGATTACAGGTAGCATAGTGAGCCAGTAAGGAGCAGGATCAGTATGTGTGCCAGCTGGCATTTCAAAGTGGATAAGGATTGAAACTATAATAATTGAATCCTGTACATGGATTCTATTGCTCGGATTGGCCTATAAGGGAGTAGGAGAAACCCCCGATGGACCCCTCGGCATGTTGGGCCCCTGGCCTGCTTTTCACAGAGGAAGGCATGAAAAGAAAGAGGCAGACATCAAAAGACAGAGTGAAAGAGTTATGTGCAGTATGTGCAGTTGTGTACAGTAGCTGTAGGGTGGACCCCGTAAATGAAATCCACTGGTCCCAAGAATCAGCTTCACTGGTGGGCCCCCAAGAATCAGTTCTGCTGGTGGACCCTAAGACTCAGCTTCACTAGTAGGCCCCCAAGAATAAACTCCATTGGTGGGCCCGAAGAATCAGCTTTACTGCTGGGCCCCAAGAATCAGCTTTACTGGTGGGTCCCCAGGAATCAACTCCATTGGTCGGCAACAGCTTTGGGGCTTTTGGGGAGAGGGAGTCCAGTCCTGATTGGTCCCATACCATTTGCTTCTGGATGGCAAGGACCTTCGCAGGACTTCTCTCTATACAAAAATTGTGCTACTGGCAAATCAACCCAAAAGCCATGAAAAAGTGTGACCAAATGAATGGCCTTCATTCCTGGGAGGCACCATATTGAGGGCCTATTTTGATTGTTGCTACTCTTTCTATGGACTGCAGGTTTTGCAAGACAAAAGTCACAGTCTCTGTGCTGCGATGTAAGCATGATACTGATCAGAATAGCTGTGGTTTGGTTTTCACATTCAATACTTTAAAGATTAAAAGGGGGCTTTATGGAAGGATCGGCTTTAGAGGAAAGCTTGACATTGACTTGAGATGGATCTCGCCATGTTGGCTGTATATGCTGACAGGAAGGCTAAGTCCATGTGATAAGACTTCTCAGTGCTTGCTGTGACTTCAATACCGGAGCAGCTAATGAGGTCTCCCATGGTCGTACTGACTGGCAGGAAGGAAAGGCAATGACGTATTTATTTCCACAGTAAGAAAAAAAAGTTGTCTTGTTCTAAATACCTTTGCTTTCTCTTAGTACTACTGCTGAGAAGGTAAGAATCTGAAGACTTTACTAATTAATAGTTGCCTACCATGCACAATAGGATGAAAACAGGATCTGTAAAGATGAAGCACGGCTTGATTAAGAGGGGATAGCTTGTTTATTGCATGCGGCATTATATCTGTGTTTCACAGTTCCATAAAGTACTTATAGAGATGGTGATGCTGACAGAGCTAGAGGGAAGCGCATAATAACTTCTTATTAATGGTTTTATTACCTATAGTAATTACTTGACTCTGGCTGAGGCGGTTGTTCTGCCAGGCACTGGGTAAACCTTGTAATGTGGGTACAGACCACCATAGGCAGAAGAGTAAGTGCGAACAGTTTAATTTTATATTTCATATGTCAGTGATCAGATGTCTTTTCATGTATGTGTAATGTATCCTTTTTAGCATTTTCCCCAAATATTCTCATTGTAAACTCTGGAATCCCCATATATCAGCTTTTCTCAGACCTTGGCTGCCACCTTTATTGTTCTGTCATATGCCAGTCTGAAAGACAAGCAGGGCCTGTGGAAAGATGGGTGCTCTATAAATAAACTAGATCAACTGGAATAATTCATATATTTTTTTTACTACAGTATGTTTTTTTCTGTTAACATTTGACATTGAGATACATTAGTATACGCTAGATAGGTTTCTACGTCTTCAAGTAATAATGAAACTGGTTTACTGGCTGCTAGGTGAACCAGCCAAGTGTCTGCTGTGAGTTTTTGGTAATTTGTCATCAATGGTACAAATCTATTAATATTGTCTAAAATGTGGACAGTATAAATTTAGACTAAACAGTCTAAAAATGCAGCTTTATCAATGTATGAACTGGCACATGATTAGACACTTTTGTTTAACTGTAAACCATTTATTAGCTGGCTGAGTCTGTGCCAACAATTTTTTGGTGCACGGCCCTGGACGTTAAGTCATGCCTCTTTCCTGAGAACCACCCCTTTCACCAAAGGAACTTACTGTACCTTGAGTTGGATATAGTGCAGAAATGCCCTAGCATATCTGCCCTAATGTTTCTCTGTTGGTTTTGTAGCATTTTTCTATTAATTCTAGATTTGATGGAGAAAAAAGTAATTTGCACCCACTGTGATTTGTAAATTCCTGATTTCACATATTCAAAAAACATAGAACAGTTTATTTTCAAAATTTTTTTTACTATTGAATTAAATGAAAAGCAATTTTAGTAAGAAATTGACTTTTCAGTGAATGTATACTATTGCTGTTTATATAGAAACCATCCAGATCACCAGTCATAGAAAATTGGGGTGGATTTAGCATACAGATTTATCTACAGTAGACTGTATGAAGTGATTTCTAGCAATATTCTGGCAAAACGCACATTTTGGCACAAGGAACATTTGAAACTTCAGCAGTTTTACAGTGAGCACGCCATATTTTTGAAAAGTTGGTGGAGTTTAGCAAAAATGGCATGACCTTTCCTAATGACAGCTTAACCCTTCCGGCTCTCTTAAGATGACTTTACAGAAGCCTCCTTTATATCATAACACATAGTATTGCAATAAAAGTACTATGCATGCAGTATCGCACAAAAGTGAGTACACCTCTCACATTTTTGTAAATATTGTCTTTTCGTAGGACAACACTGAAGATATGACACTTTGATGCAATGTACAGCTTGTATAAGGGCTTGTTCACATGGAGTTTACACTCCGTGTTACAAGCGCTTTAGGGATCCGTCTTGGGGTCCGCTCTGTCAGTCCCCAAGATGGATCTAAACAATTAGCAGTGAGATTATCACTGTTCACTATGATGAAAACACAGCGGCGTTCAGATGAGGGATCGCCGCTGCGTGTTTCAAAAGCGCAGCTCGGCCCCAGTCTTGCAAAGAATTGCACGTCAATTGTTTTCAAGACGGAGCTGAGCTGTGCTTATGTAACACGCTGCGGCGATCCCGCATCGGAACGCCGCTGCCGGTTTGTCATGGACAGCAGTGCTAATCTCACTGCTAATTGTTTAGATCCATCTTGGGGACTGACAGAGCGGACCCCAAGACGGATCCCTAAAGCGCTTGTAACATGGAGTGTAAACTCCATGTGAACAAGCCCTAAGAGTGTAAATTTGGTGTGCCCTCAAAATAACTCAATACACACTCATCAATGTCTATACTTCTGGCAACAACAGTGAGTTTATATATATATATATATATATATATATATATATATATATATATATACATACATACTTACATAATCATACACTCACCGGCTACTTTATTAGGTAACACCATGCTAGTAACGGGTTGGACCCCCTTTTGCCTTCAGAACTGCCTCAATTCTTGGTGGCATAGATTCCACAAGGTGTTGCAACGATGCTCAATTGGTACGAAGGGGCCCAAAGAGTGCCAAGAAAATATTCCCCAAACCTACCACCAACCAGCCTGAACCTTTGATACAAGGCAGGATGGATCCATGCTTTCATGTTGTTGACGCCAAATTCTGACCCTACCATCCGAATGTCGCAGCAGAAATCGAGACTTCTCAGACCAAGGCAACGTTTTTCCAATCTTCTACTGTCCAATTTCGATGAGCTTGGCAAATTGGAGCATCAGTTTCCTGTTCTTAGCTGAAAGGGTGGCACCCGTTGTGGTCTTCTGCTGCTGTAGCCCATCTGCCTCAAAGTTTCGCCGTACTGTGCGTTCAGAGATGCTCTTCTGCCTACCTTGGTTGTAAACGGGGTGCTATTTGAGTCACTGTTGCCTTTCTATTTAGCTCGAACCAGTCTGCCCATTCTCCTTTGACCTCTGGCATCAACAAGGGCATTTCCGCCCAAAGGACTGCCGCTCACTGGATGTTTTTTCTTTTTTCGGACCATTCTCTGTAAACCCTAGAGATGGTTGTGCTGAAAATCCCAGGAGATCAGCAGTTTCTGAAATACTTTAGACCCGCCCTTCTGGCACCAACAACCATGCCACGTTCAAAGGCACTCAAATCACCTTTTCTTCCCCATACTGATGCTCGGTTTGAACTGCAGGAGATTGTCTTGACCATGTCTACATGCCTAAATGCACTGAGTTGCCGCCATGTGATTGGCTGATTAGAAATTAAGTGTTAACGAGCAGTTGGACAGGTGTACCTAATAAAGTGGCCGGTGAGTGTACATAGATAGTTTAAACCAGAAGTTTACATACCCTATATAAAAAGACACAGATGCATGTTTTTCTCACTATCTGGCATGAAATCAGAATAAACCTTACTCGTTTTAAGTCAATTAGGATTACCAAAATTATTTATATTCGCCAAGTGCCAGAATAATGAGAAAGAAAAAAAATGTAAGACATTTTTACTGCTTTCTGTAAAGTTAAAAGTTTACCTACATTTCATTAGTATTTGGTAGCATTGCCCTTAAACTGTATGAGTTGGGTCAAACATGTTGGATATCCTTCCACAAGCTTCTCACAAAAGTTGGTAGGAATTTTGACCCATTCCTCCTGACAGAACTGGTGTAACTGAGCCATGTTTGTAGGTTGCCTTGTTCGCATCTGCCTTTTCAGCTTTGCCCATAAATTTTCAATAGGATTGAAATCAGGGCTTTGTGATGGCCACTCCAAAATATTGACTTGGTTATCCTTAAGCCACTTTGTCACCAGTTTGGCAGTATGCTTCGGTTCATTGTACATTTGGAAGACCCATTTCCGCCCAAGCTTTAACTTCCTGGCTGATGTTCTGAGATGTTTCTACAGTGTTGCCACTTAATCTCCATTTCCTCACGGTACCATCTATTTTGTGAAGTGCACCAGTCCCTCCTGCAGCAGAAAAACCCCACAACATGATGCTGCCACCCCAGTGTTTCACAGTTGGCATGGTGTTACTATGCTTCCAAGCTTCTCCCTTTTCCCTCCAAACGCAACGATGGTCATTATGGCCAAACAAATCTTTTAGTTTTGTTAGAACACAGGACATGTATCCAAGAATGAAGGTCTTTGTACCGGTGTGCATTTGCAAACATATCATCTGGGTTTTAAATATTTCTTTTGGCATAATGGCTTCTTCCTGGCTGAGTGGCCTTTCAGCCCATGTTGATACAGTACTCGTTTCACAGCAGATAATGACACAATCTTACCAGCTTTCACCAGCATATTCACAAGGTCTTTTGTTTTTGGGTTGATATGCACATGTTGGACCAAAGCATGTGCATCTCTAAGACACAGAACCTGTCTCCTTTCTGAGTGGTATGATGGCTAGACATCCCCATCTTGTTTGTACTTGCATATATTTATACATATAAATGGGGCAGCTGCTAAACCATTCCCACCAGGTGTTGGACTCCATAACAGACCAGCCTCTTCAGTATAGCAAGATGCGGTGAGATCTGGTAGCGAAAGAATAGTTGCATGTGGTGCATCATGCTGGCTTACAAACTATGACACCTCTACTATTTGATTGGTGGGCTTCTCAGCACATTTCCGGTGTTCAACACAAAATACTGACATCCTCTGCTCCCCAGAATTTAGGGAAAAATATGTACCAGAAAAATACAAAATATGAGGTATAAGTTGATACAGTGGCCAATATATTTGCAAACTCGCAACCCACGTCACAGGTCCTCATTTTCTTGCGAGTCCCTACAGTAACAATTTACAAAAAAAAAACACAAAAAAATATGGGACATTATTTACTCAAAAACACAAACACAAGGCCATACTTACAGTGCAATGGCTGGATAGCAGATTGCACCCAGTAGGAGGCAATATAAGCCCCATTGCTACTTGGGAGAGATATAACAGGTACCCAAAACTAATGAGCAGTAGCCCACACACCCATCCAGTAGGAGGGCAACTGAATAATAAAAAACTGCATATTAGATAAGTACCAGTTTACACCAGTATGAAGAAAAGCCACAATATCATACAAGGGAAGAGTGCACAAATGCAAAAATACTGATAAGACAACCATTTACAAGTGTTCTATGTATGAGGGGGATGGTTCCTAATATTATAATTGCATATAGAAAAGGTGATACAGAGGGTGCCACTTATACAGTTATGTGTGGTGCACCATGCTGGCTTGCAGCCTATGACGCCTTTACTATTCGATTGAGTGGGCTGCCCAGCACATTACAGGTGTCAAACACAAAAGCTGCGTTCTGACGCAAGTAAAAACAGATGCATTAACGTGTGCATTGACTCATATAGGTGGACGGATGTGCAACATGCATTGACATAGTGTCCGTTTTTGCACTTTCTGTCAAATATATTACATATATATACAGTATATGTTTTTTTAAAATGTATATCTAGAGATAAAAGGATCCTAGTGTTTGTGCCCAAGTTGTAAACGTATACGTTTGTATCTATCATAGAATATATAAACAAAGCTACCTAATCCAATTGTAGTGACAGCCAATAGAATAGCTAGTAAATAACATATACTTTATAATGTACACGTTTTGATGGATGGTTAAATGCAGTGTGCGCTCAGCCTAAGTACACTCCACATTTGTGATGTCTGTTTAGTGTTTGTACCAGGAAAGCTCCCAACACTAAACATATCTATGTTATTAAGTAGCCTAATGAAGGCCAACAGCATGTCCTTTCGACCTCTGTTTGGCTGCTACATGTCTGTATACTGCAAATAAAAGAAGTATGGATTAGAGCAGGAGCCTACACTATTCTAAATAACAGCATTCAGTAAAAACATATATAATATCTGGCATCCTTCAGAGACTGCTTAAGAAACACACTGGGGCACATTTATCACTGCAGTTGTGACAAAAATAATGTCGTAATGCTTTTCCCCCCTTATTTATTGTGTGTTTTGCATATTTTCTAGACACTTCTGCGCCTCGTCCAACAAAAGGGTTTGACTTCTGCGTGTCTTAGGCTATGTTCACACGGCTTAAAATGGGACGTATTTCAGTCCGTAATTACGGGCCGTACTGCGCAAATTACGGCTGGAATCCGTCCCAGTCATCACGGTAATCCACAGTGCTCAGGCCATGTTCACACGGCCATCTGTGGGAAGTAATTCAGTCCGTAATTACGCGCCGAAGTGCGCAAATTACGGGCTGAATCCGTCCCAGTAACTACGGTAATCCACAGTTCTCATAGAGAACTATGGATTACGTCTCCTCTCCACGCTCGGCGAATCCGCCGGGCGGGGAGATAATTGACATGCCGCTAGCAGTGTTTGTCTATGGGCCGGCGAAGTGCCGGCCCTCCGCTCCCTCCCCCGCTCCCGCCCCCGGCCAAACGGCGTAATTGCGGGACGTAATTACGTCCCGCAGTTAAGCCGTGTGAACCTAGCCTCATAGAGAACTATAGATTACGTCTCCTCTCCCCGCTCGGCGAATCCGCCGCGGGGGGAGATAAGTGACATGTGAATTACCAGCGGCGTATACGCGCCGCTGGTAATGAAAGTCTATGGGCCGGCGAGGTGCAAATAAGCCGTGTGAACACAGCCTTAGGGTGTGTTCACAAGTCGTTTTTTACTGCGTGTTTACATACGCTTTTCGATACGTGTTTGGGGTCTGACAGACGGATCCAAACACGTATCTAATAAATAGCAATGTGATTTACATTGGTTTTTATTAGAAACACACATCGGAGTTCACACAAGTGATCGCCGAACCATGTCTCACTCCATCTTTCGTATCCGTCCCAAGAATTGACATGTCAATTCTTGGTCCGAAAGACGCAGCAGGAGCCCTATAATAAACTATAGGGTGCGATCCTGCTGCATCCAACACACAGCCAAACACGCAGCTGCGTGTTTGGATACGTGTTGGATCTATTTTAGATCCGATTGCTGCAACGTTTTTGGATCCGATTTTCGGATCCAACACGGATCCAAAATCGGATCCAAAAACGCAGTGTGAACGGCCCCCTAATGTATGTTCACACTTAGTATTTGTGGTCCATATTTCAGGGTGTTATTGCACTGCAATACGCCTGAAGAACGGACCGCAAATACAGTAATTCATAGCACTCATTGAGTACTATGATTACCTACCATTTTCCCATACATACAATATGCACCGCTGGCCAGCGCATACTTCTGAAACACCCAGTGTATTGCGGCACATACAGTATGCACCGCAATACGGCGTGTGAACATTCCCTTAGCATGCCTTAGTTTGCGGCAACATTTTGGTGTAGTTAGTGGCATAAAGTAAACCAACTAAAAAATAATGTGAAGTTAGACTAGACAGTTCTAACCTGCACCAGACTCATGAACACTATGGTTAATGTGGTGCATGGTAAGTCTAACTTTCCACTGTCTAAGTGTTAGACACTATTGATAAATCTACCCCAATTTGTAATCATGTTTTGTGTCATGGTTTTTACCACTGCAACAGAAATTAAGAACTATCTGGACTAGAATACATACCAATTCCTTGAAAGCAGGGTAAAAGAGGTGAGGTGGTTTAGTAGTTAACCTCTTGTGTGCTGTGCAATAACCCCCTACAGGTTGGTGGTGGTATTACAAGTGGCCTAATGCTGACAGCCTCTGAAGACGGAGCAGCATTGACTGCACATGCAGTTTATGGTTTGCAAGTTCATGAGCACGTCATTCAGGTGTCTCACTACAAGCGTGGTGGTTCTTATGTGGAGACACAGACGTAGGAGGATAATTGCAGTTGGCAGATCTGACGCGGTAATTAATTCTGTCTCAGTCTATGTTGCACAATATGTCTCACAGTATTTGTATCAGGCCCTTGCACAATGTCATACAATCTCTGTGCTCTGGTTATTGTGTTCTGGAGTCTTCTGGACAACTCACTGTCTGGTCTCTCATAGGGTGCTTTCACACTGCATTTTTGGCGTGTTTTTTCTTGCAGAAATGCACAGAATTAAATTGCCTTTATTGCTGTGCATTTCTGAAAAAAAGCACTAAAAAGCATTTTTTTTTTGCAGAAATGCACAGCAATAAAGGCAATTTAATTTTGTGCATTTCTGCAAAAAAAAAAAAAAAAATGCACCAAAAACACACTGTGTGAAAGCACCTATAGTGTCTCCTGTGTGAGAAGCTCACATCTGTAGACTATAAGTTGTTAGTTATTAATTTGTCACCTTTGTACTTGTTTGACCTATGTTGTGTATGCAACCTGAATGTACAGCGCTCTAAAATAAGTAATAATAATAAGTCTCCACTATGCAGCTCTCTGTGCCACCTGTCTCACAGAACTGGTATATAGAACCAAACCACTCAACAACTAAATTGTCTTTGTTGCCTACAGCAATCAATCTAAGAGCAGCTTTAATCAGAGTTAAAAAAAAATGTAAGCTGAGCTCTGATTGGCTGCTATGCTCAATAAAGACAGTTTTAGACTAGGTGCACATTGCGTTTGACCAAACGTGCACTGTTTGGAGCATACGTTTGACATCTGATGTGGTGTTTTTTTTTTTAAACTAGCTTTTCTATTGGCTGTCACCGGTTTTTCCCTGCAATTTGATTGGGTAGGTTTGTTCATATATTTAAGGACAGATACAAATGTATATGATTGCAACATGGGCACAAAACTAGTATCCATTTTCCATTGACATACATTGTAAAAAACATATACTGTAACATATACCTTTTTCTGAACTTGAAAAAGCGCAGTGCACTGCGTCCTCCACACATTAAAATTAAACGCATATTTGACAGAAAGTGTCAAAACAGACACTATGCCAATGCACATCCGTCCACCTGTATGAGTCAATGATCACGTTAACACATCCATTCTTCCTTCCATTAGAACGGATCCGTCATCTGTTCAAAATACCGCAGTCTGCACTGAGCCTTAGGCTAGGTTCACACGGCTTAATTGCGGCCCGCAATTACGCCGGGGGGCCGGCACCTCGCCGGCCCATAGACTTGTTTTACCAGCGGCGCGTATACGCCGCTAGAAAGTGACATGTCACTTATCTTCCCCCTCAGCGTATTCGCCGAGCAGGGAGAGGAGACGTAATCCATAGTTCTCTATGAGAACTGTGGATTACCGTAATGACTGGGACGTTTTCAGCCCGTAATTTGCGCACTTCGGTGCATAATTACGGACTGAAATATGTCCAGTTTTAAGCCGTGTGAACATGGCCTTAGGGTGCTTTCACACAGCGCAGTTTTAGTGCAGTTTTAACTGCGCTCCAATTAAACTGCCTTTATTACCAGCAAGCTTTTTGCACTTATCTAAACTGTTTGGAAAGTGAGTAATCAATTAGTGTGTTTGTTTCCACAAGACTTCAAACACAGTCATTGATTACTTATAGTACTTGAAACACCTTTATGAACAACTTAGACAACTGAAACTTGCTGGTAATAAAGGCAGTTTAATTGGAGCACAGTTAAAACTGCACCAAAAACTGCGCTGTGTGAAAGCCCCCTTACTGACAGTTTTGATAAATGGGGTCCTATTGTGTATAAAGTACATGACCCAAAGAAGCTCCAGTCCTCCACTTAAGAAGTGATTTCCAGCAGCTGCTTGTGACTGGATTTAAGGACTTGCTTTATCTCAGTTAGCTATCTGGTGATTTTCTTTAACCTTTCATTTTTAATTATGTTGGTGACATTTTGAGGCTTCAGAACCAATTACCAGTTTCCTATAGAGCTATCGCCTTCACATACAATGGTTGTCCCGAAACTGATTCATATTGAATCCCAAGGGTCGCTGGTTGCTATGTGTCAAGCTAACCCTCTACTTTAATTTTTTTGGATCAAATGTAAATTTAAAAAAATGCTCACAATCCGATCACTTTTTTTAGTTCTGGGTCCCAGATAGCAACAGCCGTGTGTGGACAAACTACAACGGCCAACAGCTGGAGAAACCGTGATGTAAAGCAAAATCGTGCAGGCATTGGTAGCTGTGGTGGTTGTACCAATGCCTTGGTGCTTTCACACACTGTGTTTTTTGGTGCGCTTTTGATGCATTGTAAGTGCAGAAATGTATAGCATGTACTGATGGTCAAACGCAGTGTGCACCTAGTCTGACACTTTAAAAGACGCCTTATGACCGTACCCAAAAGGGTTGTTCACACGGTTTAATTTTCGGACAAAAACGCCCCGCAAAACCCCCTTAAGGGGGGGGGGGACAAGGGGGGGCGGCACTTCCGGCCCATTTCCCACCTATTGCGCTTATCGGAGAAAGGAAGGTGGAATTAATCTCCCCCCCCGGTGGATTCGCCCGGGGGAAAAACAATAAAAGCCAGGTTAATTACCGTTAAAAGGGGCCTTTTTTCCCCCGAATTGCGCCCGGCGCAAATTAGGGCCCCGAAAAGGGCCCATTTTTAGGGTTAACAGGCAAAGGGTGCTTTACACCAGCCTTTCTGCCCGAGGTACGCAAAAGGGGCCCCCTTTTTGTTCACACGGCAAAATTGGACAATTTAGCCGCATTTCGACCTAGCCAAAACTGGGGGAAATTGCGCCAAATTAGGGTAATAAGCCCTCAAGCTGGGGGAATACCCCCCCCCCTTTGCTAATTTTCCCCTGATCAGCGCGTGGTTCCAAAAAAACTGCGTATTGCGGGTGTACTTGCACCCGACAAGCCGGGGGGAAAATACCCTTAGGGATGTTTCTAAAGGGGCTTTTAAAGGTAAAGCAAGGTGCACACTGCGTTTGCCCCTTTAAAACTCTATGTTTTAAAGACCAAAAGTTTTTATTTTTTTTATAGCTTTTTTTATTGGCTTTAGGGCTAGTAACACCGCTTTTGCCGACCATAATTGGGGGCGGATTTCGCCCCCAATTCGCCGGCTGCCTGGGGGGGGGGGGGGAGGGGGGGGGCGTACACGCCTAAATTATTGACATGTACTTTCTTCCCGTTGGCGAAATTTACCCAGCGGGGAGAGGGGGACGGAATCCATAGTTCTCTTTAGAACTGTGGATTACTGAATGACAGAGACGGATTTCAGGTATGCAGGCAAAAAAAAGGCAGCAGAAGGCGAAAAACATGCCCAAAAACAGCCGTGTGAAAGAGCTGTTTTTCCTTGCTATTGATTGGGATTTGTTTTTTAAATTTTATGATATACAAACTTTACGTTGCAACATAGGCAACAAACAAAATCCGTTTTCCATTGACATATTTCAAAAAAAAAATTTTAACTGAACTAAACTTTTTCGCTTGAAAAAGTCAAACGCCCTGCGTCCTCCCCCCCGTTAAATTAAACGCAAATTTGAGAAAATGTAAAAAACGGACACTATGCCAATGCACGTTGCCCATCCGTCCACCTACAGTGGTCAATGAACACGTTAACACATCTGTTCTCCCTTCTTTCATAACGGATCCGTCATCCGTTCGAAGTAACGCTTTCTGCACTGAGCCTAAATTTACGCTTCAAAATCATCTTCAAAAAACGTCTGATTTGGAGGCTTATTTTAAATTTTTTTTTTTTTTTTTTTTTTAAACCTACACCCACTATTTCCTATGGGGATCTTACAGGCAAAAAACGTCTCATGAATTGACATGTCACTTATTTTTATGGCCGTAATTGCATCCAAAAAACGTCTCGCAATTACGCTTGTGAATGAAAAGGTGTATTTTACATTATATTTAATGAAAAATGATTTGAAACTTGTCTGAGGCAAATTTTGAGCCATGCGCTAAAAAACGTGTCACTAAGTACTGTGTGAACATAACCTTGGGGTGCTTTCACACAGAGTGCATTTTTTTGGTGCGTTTTTTGATGCACCTTTTGTGCAGAAAGGCATGGCAGTTAATGCTGTATATTTCTGCACAAAAAACAACGCTCCATGTGAAAGCACCTTAAAAGGGTTGTTCATTTTAATAATAACGTTCGGGATCCCAGTAAAATAATTTTTAAAAAAAGTTACTCGCCTTCCACGGTTCCAGCAGCGATTCTCTCCTGTCTTCTGTTTAAATGCCATCGTTTCCATCACTGCTGCGGTCACTGATTGGCTGCAGCGGTTACGTGCCCCTAACTTCCTTTACCATTTTGAAAAGAACAGCTCTGAATGCTGATGTAAGGCAGTGACAGAAGTGACAGTGTGTCAACAGAAGACCGGGGAGATGCGCCGCTGGAATCGAGGATTGGGGGAAGGCGAGTATAAATTTTTTTTTACTGGAGGTCTATTATTAATTTTTTTTTTTATGACCCCTTTATCCTGCACTGGTGCCAAAAGGAAAGCTGGACTCAATTGAAACGATCTGCAATCTTGTCCGATCAGAAAGCTTGTTTGTAGACTATAAAACAACATCCTGCCACAATCTGATTGATAAACCATTATTTATGCATGTGATTCCATCTCGCAGGCTATCAGTAGCAGAGCCATCATTTCCAGCCTCTTATCTGCGCAGCACAGAATGTAGATTCTGCAAGTTTGTGTTAGGCAGAGCCACCGTTAACCATTGCTTGTCTGAATAATTAATATTGCTTTTCTGCTTCAGTAATCTAAGAAACATATTTATCAGTGTGTTCAGACTAAAAGCCTGAGGTCTGTTTTAGCTGCTAGCACAGGCTACATGTATCCTAATAAAGTGTCATACTCCTATCCAGTCACCCAGTGCAAGGTGTCTGTTCCAGTATTCTAAGGGCTTGTCCCCACTGCACTGTTTTTCAGCCGGTTTGCAGAAGGTTCTTGGTTTTGAAAAAAACGTCTGTAAACCGGCTGACAAACTTTTTAATGGACCTTAATGGAAAATCGTGCAGCGGTCCCCACCGGACGGTTTCTTAGGGCATGTCCCCATGGCAAGAGTTTTCGGCCGGTTTTTCAGCTGGTTTGCAGTTTTTCAGACCCCCAAAAAAATGAGCACAATTGTGCTCTATGGAAAACCCGTGCAGCAGATCCCACTGCATGGGTTTTCCGCCCGGCGGTTTTTCCGCTGGCGGCAAAACATTGATCAAGCACCTTCTTCCGTCAGGTTTTTGGACGGAATCTGTGCTTCTAAAAGGGAGGGCTCGTATCCACTCAACGCGGAGAAAAGCCGTCCCCCCGTGACCGAGGGGGACGGGCGCAAAACAGGACAAATACCGGACAGTATTTGTCCTATGCCGTGGGGATGCGCCCTTAGACTGCCAGCGGTCCGAAAAACATTAAGCATGTTCACTCTTCCGTCCAGCCACAAAACAGTGCAAAATAGGATCTCTGTTCTGGATGCTGGCTTTACACTCCATAGTAAATACACAGTCGAGTCATATTAGTATAACCATCAGTTAATATCCACAGTAACCGCCGTGTGCAGCCTTGTTAGCAGCTAGACGGGTTGAGGGTGGCTCAGTAAGGTCTTGGTAGGTTGTCACAGGTACCTGAAGCCACCATGCTGACTGTAGTTAACTTTGTTTTCCCACAACAAAGGATATGTGTGCAGACAGCTTATAACACATCTGTGGAGTTAGCCATGAGGACCTAGAATAGCCCCACGGCTGTCTATATAGCAAGCCTGCATTCAGGGCACACTGTGTGCTGCCCAGACTGCAGCCTGTGTCATATTGACACAGAGTCTAATGTGTTAGCATATAGGAGTATGCTGATACAATACTAAGTGCAATAAAAAGTGTTAAATAGTTATCACTTAATAGGATAAAAAAAAGTTTAAAAAATCATAACATGTAGAAAATAAATAAAATAAATATTTAGTAAAAAATTATTGTGCATACATTACAAAAAAAGCAAAACTAAAGGACCGTAATAAAATATAGAATTATTCTAACAGGTTATTTAGTGTTAAATATGAATGGTGTAAAAAACGAATGCAGAAAAATACTTTTTTATGTTCTCGCTGCAAAAAAGTTAAATAAAAAATTCCACAATAATTTGTTTGTAAGCTTAAACTAGGCCTCCAAAAATACAACTTCTACTACATAAAAAAAAGTCCTCATACAACTACGTCACCTAAAAGATAAAAAATTCCAACTGCTGAAATGCAGGGAGGCAAAAACTAAAAAATGTAGCTTGTCATTAAGGCCTTTTCAGGCTGGTGTTTAAGAGGTTAAATAGGTCTTTCCTGGTCACTGATTATAAAAGGGTTATGCCATCAACATTACATTAATAGCCCCACCAATCATCTGTTTGATTACGGAGCATAGCTAATTACTTTAAGTAGTACGTGCCCAAAATGGAGCTGTTTTTAAATGGAATGGAATATAGCTGTAATAAACTGGACTATAAAGCACAGCCACTAATAGTAAAAAGTTGTGGTTGGAAACAAGGGGGGACAGGGGCCCCTCGTGAAATGCCCGGGGCCCAAACCCTCCCCTGCGGGAACAGAAGGCTTTCACTTCAGAAAAAAAAATCGGGCTTTAATAAAAACCGCTGAAAAAAGGGGCGCAAAGTCATGATGAACACCTCTGACTAGCCAGGAAGTGAAAAACAGCTGTCCAAGCCCACCCATTACTCCAAACTTGACAGGATCCACAGAGGCCTATAGAAACAACTAAAGAACTGATAAAGGTTTCCAACCATTCCGAGTTAGCTAGGGGGGTCATCCCAGCCACCCCAGGCTGGGTTTTTACTGTCCCCCAAGATCCAAAGAGGGCAACCCTGGGAGACCTACATTTCTGGTTTTGGGGACACTGACAGAGAAATTCAGGTTGGGGGGGAAAAATCCCTGAAACCCCCTGGTTAGAGATACACCCAGGACATACGGACTTTTAACAAACTCCATGCCCCCACGGTCTATTTTCCTGAGGGCACCATTTGGCCACCATGGATGAGAATTTTGTATAAAAAACATCCCCCCAAAAAGGGGGGGAGTTGCAGCATGTCGGGCCCCCGGGAGAAACTAAACCTCCCAAAAAACCAGTAACACAGCCTAATTTTCTATCAGCCAAAACTATTTTAAATTTGGAGAGGATTTTAAATCTACAGCGAAGGGAACTTCAGGGGGTCCAGATTGCCCCCATTGAAAATCCTTTATGGCTAAAACTGGAAGGAGCGTATCATCCACCCCATCAAATCATGATGACCCCTTTTTATATCGATGATATCCTTGTCTTGGATGGGGCGGGGGGAGGCCCTACTTAAATTCCAAAAATGATTAAATAATTCCAACCCACCATAAACCCTTAAACTTACCTATTCAAAAAGCAAAATCCATTTTCTGGATACTACAATACACTCAAAGACCCCCGGCTATTAATCAAAACCACAAACCCACAGACAGAACGGCTCCTCAGAAACGCAGCTTAAACCCCTAAACACAAAAAGCAATCATTAATACACCCAGGCTATATGATGCAACGTATTTGCTCCCACAAGACAGACCGGGCAAAACCCCCCTGGATCTGAGGCAAATTTTCCAAATTGGGTACAGACCAAAGTGACAGACAATCAAAACATTAAAGCGGGGCCCCCATAACAAACAGTCTCTTCATACAAAAGACCCGAAGGAAGAACGAGTTCCCCTAGTTGTAATAAACCCCGCTTGGGGATCTTCGAAAAATTGCAAAAACTTCAACCTGTTTCTACTAGGGGCAACGGAAAAAGAAATATTCCCCGCCCCCCCCTCCTTTCCTTTCGCAACCACCAAAACCTGCGGCTATTTTACCGGAAAAAGGGGCCTAAGGCCCCAACTGAAATGGCACCTCACCCGCCTGCAAACAGGGGCAGACCTGCAGGCACATCACACTGCTGAAAGTGTACCGTCCCCAATCCCCGCAGGTGACAGAATTTGGGGGACATTTTCCCGCAGGTCTAGCAATGGGTGATCTGTTTTTTTGTATGCAATGTCCATCCAGGCCTTTTTTTTTGGGGGGGGAAAAAGGGCAGAGATAGCCAGCGTTGAATTCACACAGACTCACCCTTAACAACAACAGAAAAATGATCTGCCAGTGGCACAACCTTTTTCCCGAGATGACCATTCTATTGAAGATTTGAAGTTATGTTTTTAAAAGGGGCACTTTAAACGCAGAGGGAGAGAAAGGGGTGGGAATTTAAATTAATGCAAAAATTTCAACTTGCAAAATGGGCTAAATAGCATGCCACTTTATGTCAAACTAATTTTGAATTGTGGACAAATTGATCTATGGTCGAGATAAGCGAAATTACTGACCCCTCCCTCGCCTCATAAGTTTCCAGATAGTTGATTTTCTTGACCTGTTGTAAATGACTTGTTGTTTTATTTCAATTTTTTTTATTTTTTAAAAATTTAAGATTTCCCTTTTAAGGTCCTGTCTTTTTTGATAAAAAATTGTAAATTTTTAGTTTTTTTTTAACATCATGTCTGAAAAAAGGAGCTGTACCTCGAAAGTCACCATCAAATATATCATTAGCCGAAAAATTTTTGCCTGATTTCTTCACTCTTCTACTACTTTCTACGGCTAACACGGTACAACATTATACTATTAGTACCGTAAAAAAATCCAAACATTTTTTAAATTTGCGCCGCAGCGCCATTTTCTGTGGCAAATAACTTTTTTGCACTTCTATCCATAGACCTGAGTGAGAGAGCGGCCTGTAGTGTACTATTTAAGGATACATGTGACTTTTGTGATCACTTTTATTCCAATTTTTAGGGGACCTGAAATGATCAAAAAAAGTTGGAATTTTTTTCTTCTATGGTGTTCAACGTACGGGATAAATGATGTTATATTTTAATAGGTTTTCAGACGCAGTGATTCCAATTATGTTTCATTTTTTTTATTATTGTAGTGAGGACTGATGCACGGCACCATTTCTCATTCATATAGATGCCGTGGCAACCGTAGCGTCTGAGGAGGTTAAACAGCACGGAATGGAGCCATTCCATTCCTTGCTGTTACCAGCGGGTGTCGGCTGCAATTAGCAGGTGGCACCCGCCAGCTGTGTATTAGGATTGCACTACAAAGCCCCTTACCAACACTGGGACGTAAGCTGCTATCCAGTGTCGTTAAGTGGTTAAAGCCAATGAATGGGTTTAAATTGGTTACTGCAGCTGAGACCAATTTAAGTGACTGGACTAGAGTGGTTACTATTTCTTCTTTGGTAAGGCAGCCTTGGGAAAGTTTGTACGGCGTATTGCGCGTTAATTGCGCTGTTGAAATTCCGCACTTGAGAGTACATAATTTCAACACGAGGCTCAATAGCCCGGGGCAGATATCTGCCTCCTATACTTAATTATTTAATGGACTTTACATGACAGTTCTTTTCAGGTCATGCTCAAAAATGCGAAAATAAAATACGTGTCATCTGAATGAAAAGTGTACTTGAGCATTATTTTTGGTATATTTTGTCATGAAATATACACCACAATATGTGCAAAAATACGCTACATAAACATACCCTTAGTGTGTGTTTTGCCTGCTAAGTGTAACGTACTTGAATCCTTGACTTGGAGTATGAACCGTAAATTTGTATGGGCACTGTATTCAGGATGTCTATATGTACTTTATTAGTGGTTAGAAATATAAATTAGGTTTAGTGATTGGCAAGTACAGATTAAGTTTGGAGACTTCTATGTGTCTGGCGTGCTATTGTTTTGCAAATCTTGCTCATATACTTTTAAAGTACTGTATATATGCGAGAATAAGTTAGCCCGAGTATAAGCCCAGGCACCTAATTTTGCCACAAAAAACTGGGAAAACGTCTAGACTCAAGTATAAACCTAGGGTGGAAAATGCAGCGGCTACTGATAAATTTCAAAAATAAAAATGGATACCAGTAACATTACATAGGCAGGTATAGGCAGTTTAATGTTCCCATAGGTAGGTATAGGCAGGTATATGTCCCCCTAGGCAAGTATAGGCAGGTATATGTCCCACATAGGCAGATATATGGCTCGTATAGGCAGGTATATGTCCCCCATAGGCAGGTATAGGCAGTTTAATGTACCCCATAGGTAGGTATATGTCCCCCTAGGCAAGTATAGGCAGGTATATGTCCCACATAGGCAGATATATGGCTCGTATAGGCAGGTATATGTCCCCCATAGGCAGGTATAGGCAGTTTAATATCCTCTATAGGCAGATAGAGGAGGTATATGTCCCCCATAGGCAGGTATAGGCAGTGTTTTTAAAAAAAAAAAAAAAAAAAAAGTGGAGCAAATGTGAAAAAATGTACTTTCACCATGTTTGCGGGAGTTTTGCTTTTGCAGGGTTTATTCTTCGGTGTAACTAATGTTTTTCCTGTAATCTACAGATTGATACGAATCCAGCAATCCCAAACATTTAGGGTTTTCATTATGTTTTGGTACTGTAATAAAAATCCAAATGCTTTCTATTTTCTGCGACCAATAACTTTTTAGTACTTTCACCTATGAATTTAAGTCAGGATACATTATTTGTGGGCAAACGCTCCATGCTGTTACTGGTGGATGTAAACTGCAATTAGCAGCTGGCACCTGCCTCCTATGTAGTAGGATTGCTCCGTGATCCCCCTACATAGCCCCTTACTGAAACTGCGACATTCCTATATGTCCAGACAGGGATAATTACCATCTTGATTGTTGTACATACAGTGCTCAGTGTGATATATACAGAATAACTGCCCGGACTCAGTATCTGCATTAACTGCATATATTAACCTTAATTGCCGGGGAAATTGCCCAAAAAAACCCCATAAAAATGCCCACCCAAAAGAATTTTTATGACCTTGTGTACAATATGTAAAATAATAAAAAAAAAACAAATATACAAAAAATAAAACTTTATTTATAAAACAAAAACAGTCGAAACAGCAATATTTAGCCTCTCCCATGATGACCCTAAAACTTTGTCACCTATATACAAACATCTGTGGGGCACAGTAACACAATTACAAAATTTATTTTAGCACCGCTGTTGCTGGTTTAAAATAAAAAAAAAAAATAAAAGACTTTTTTTTTTTTACTATTTTCGCTTATATCATTGAAAAATGTAAATTTTAAGCTTAACAATTTCATATCCCCCTCCCTTCATCTACATCTTTCACCCCCCTTGGTTGAACTTGATGGACATATGTCTTTTTTTCATATAAATACAGCCAAACGTAACATGAAAAATATGAAGTGCAAAAAAGTGTTGCAGCGTTCAAACCTGCGTGTACGAACGAAAATGGAAATGTGCTTGGTCAGGAAGGGGGTAAATGGTTACCAGCTGGTTATAGAAGATGTCTCATCAGAGACAACTATATGATTGCCCTTGGTCCAGTTCTTGGCACCACAGCAAACAGCTGATTTTTCAGGGGAGGCCTTGTCTGGTCAGACACTGCACCTGGAGCTGCCTCTGCAGTGAAAACTTAGTATTACTTGGAAGCATTTCAGAGAAATGACCATTCATGTAATGCATGAATGGATAGTGTGGAAGAAGCTTCCTACAAGTTGCATGCATTTTTGCACATACAGGGGATTACCAAGCAGAAAACCCTTTCTTTATGTTGTCCATATACCCTAAGGGCATGTCCCTACGGCACGGGTTTTCGGCTGGTTTGCGGTTTTTCAGACCGCCTGAAAAACCGGCCAAAAAATGAGCACAATTGTGCTCTATGGAAAACCTGTGCAGCAGTCCCCACTGTACGGGTTTTCCGCCCGGCGGTTTTTCCGCCCGCTTTCTGGCCACAAAACATTGTGATAGCACAATCTTCCGTCCGGTTTCCGGACGGAATCTGTGCATCTCAATGTGAAGGGGGAGGGATTTTCTCCACTCGTCGCGGAGAAAAGCCGCTACTCTCCCCCCCGCGGCCGTGGGTACGGCAGCAAAACAGGACAAATACCGGCCGGCAAACCAGCCGGGATTAGTCCTGTGCAGTGGAAACGCACCCTAAGGCTATGTCTCCACTGCACACTTTTTTGGCATTTTTCGTTTTCTGTAACCGCTGAAAAAACAACTGAAAACAGATCCCCTAGACCATAATAGTAAAAACATTTTGTAGTCTCCACAGAACATTTCTTTTCTGCTCCTGGTAGTGTTTTGAAACACATTGCATAATATGACAGAAAGGGCAGAACATTTACTGTTAAAGTGTATGTCAACTGAGAGAAATGTTTTGGTGGTTTTTTTGGCAGAAATCCACAGTAATTTAATGCTGTGCATTTCTGCAATAAATAGTCGGTTTTTGAGCTGTTTTTGACATGCACTGGACAAAAAAGTTTTATGAACGATTTTAGGATTTGGTTTTCAGTGAGCTTTTTGTCCAATGCCAAGTAGACCTTGCCTTACAGTCCACATGGACAGGGTTTGTCTTCATGAATCTGCCCCTTTAAGTCTTGTAGCCTGGGAACTTTAAGGTTTTTTTTTTTCCACTAAGCTGTTTCATTGAGTCACAAGCCGTTTTACATTTATTCTGTCTCCTCAGGCTGTGGGTGGTTCTATAGAAGTGATTAGCATATCTTGTATCTCTAAGTAGCTGAGCCATTACACTGACAAGTGCAGCGATGTTATCTGTTCAGAAAATAAAAGGTACAAGTGCTGTGGGAACTGCAAACAATGGCTTATCTGTAATCTTGTTAGAGATAGTCTGCTTCAGAGCTCGGTCCATCCATGGAGTGATATCACTCCTTGCTCTCTGCTCTAATCAGATAGCAGAGTTATGGTCAGGGAACCAAGTAACCAAATAAACCTGTGTGTACATTATGGGCAACGTATGATTTTTGTCGCCCAGGCGACAATTTTTATGTGCATAAAAAAAGCTTTGAATGTGCCTAATTTGTGAACCTGCTCTACAGTGGGTCATAAATCAGATAAATTTTAGCGCTAGGGCACCATTTCTGGCTCAGGTAAACCACTTTGAAAGTGGTTTACCTGTTCCAGCTGTAGTGCACCTAGAATTTCCGTAGCGAAGGTATAAATCTATAGCTTTGTATGCGGGGCTGGACTGGGAATAAAAATCAGCCCTGGCACTAAGCCCCCAGCAGCCCACATACAATATCCGCTTAAAAAATTTCCCTTGTTCTCGCACATCGCCACTTTCTAAAATAAACTACACTTTTAAAGGCTTTCACACGGAGCATTTTTGGTGCATTTTTTATGTGTTTTTGGTGCGTTTTTGTGCAGAAAGGCAGAGTAGTTAATGCTGTACATTTCTGCATAAAAACCACATAAAAAATGCACCAAAACCGCTCCGTGTGAAAGCCCCCTAAACACAAGCAAGAAAGAAACAGTGGTGCAGAGAAACTCCTCATCACAGAGTCGGGTGCGCACTTACTTTACAAGCAGGGACAAGCCCACACTGACACAACATAAGCACCAACATAACCTACTACCCCACCAATCACATCTCCAGTAGTCAGGTCACCATCACATGAATACAGCACTGATTCAACACAGAAGTAAAATGACCCCTGACATCAGGGACTCACAGGAGATGTCATCTCTGATGGGAGTTGTCTTCTTCTCATGTTCTTCTCCATCTGGCCCAAACCTCCATGATGTCTTCCCTGATGAGTCGTTCCCTTCCCTTTTTTTTTCTGTTCAGTACAGCATGGAGTGTCTTCTTCTAGTGGTCACTACTCGTCCCTGTAGAATTAACCACAAATACATCTTAGACTCCTCTCCTTTCCAGCACTTTCCTATCAATTCCCCAAACAGTGTATGTTAGACCCTAAAAATAAAAAAATTAAAAATGTCAGATAAGTGGCATGTAAATAGGTAGACCCCCATTAGATAGGTAAACAGGACCTTCCTCCATTAATTTGGTAGACGGGCCTACCCCTGTAATCAGCCAGGTAGCTGGGGCTGTCCCCAGCAACTAGCCAGGTAGCTGGGGCTGTCCCCAGCAACTAGCCAGGTAGCTGGGGCTGTCCCCAGCAACTAGCCAGGTAGCTGGGGCTTTCCCCAGCAACTAGCCAGGTACTGGGGGTGTCCCCAGCAACTAGCCAGGGAGCTGGGGCTGTCCCCAGCAACTAGCCAGTACTGGGGCTGTCCCCACAACTAGCCAGGTAGCTGGGGGTGTCCCCAGCAACTACCAGGTAGCTGGGCTGTCCCCAGCAAATACCAGGTAGCTGGGCTGTTCCCCGCAACTACCAGGTAGCTGGGGCTGTCCCCAGCAACTAGCCAGGTAGCTGGGGCCGTCCCCAGCAACTAGCCAGGTAGCTGGGGCTGTCCCCAGCAACTAGCCAGGTAGCTGGGGCTGTCCCCAGCAACTAGCCAGGTAGCTGGGGCTGTCCCCAGCAACTAGCCAGGTAGCTGGGGCTGTCCCCAGCAACTAGCCAGGTAGCTGGGCTGTCCCCAGCAACTAGCCAGGTAGCTGGGGCCGCCCCCAGCAACTAGCCAGGTAGCTGGGGCTGCCCCCAGCAACTAGCCAGGTAGCTGGGGCTGCCCCCAGCAACTAGCCAGGTAGCTGGGGCTGCCCCCATCAACTAGTTAGGTAGCTGGGGCTGCCCCCAGCAACTAGTTAGGTAGCTGGGGCTGCCCCCAGCCACTAGCCAGGTAAACTGGGGCTGCCCCAGTAACTAGCCAGGGACTGGGGCTGGCCCTCAGTAATCAGCCAGGTAGGGCCAGTAATTAGCCATGTAGTGACAGTAATTAGCCAGGTAGGGCCAGGGGCAGTAATTAGCCAGCTAGGGCCAGCATGTAGCCAGGCAGGGCCAGCATGTAGCCATGCAGGGCCACTTATAGGCAGACAGGGGCAGTATATAGGCAGACAGGGGCAGTATATAGGCAGACAGGGGCAGTATATAGGAAGACCGGGGCAGTATACAGCAACAGGCTGGATAATAGGCAGACAGGGCAAGTATATAGAAAATAGTTACAGTTGGGCCAGGGCCTAAAATATAATTACCCAGACAGCCAACATGCAACAGAGCGTCCACTGGTGAAGTAGCCTTAATTCCACCATCAATAATCCACAGACCTTGATGAAACACGGACGTCAGCATAAAAAGGCTTCTTTATTCAAGAATCAGGAGTACAAAAAATAGGTGCAACGTTTCGGCTCAAAAGACCAACAGCAGAGCCTTTCTCAAGCATGACCAAAGTGCTAAACGTGTCATAATGTATACACCCACTAATAACGTGCCAAAATATCAATTAGCCAATGTGAAGATAGTATAACATAATGTCTCAATCAGATTACATATCTAACGTGATAGACAAACTATCCACAAATTAAAACTCTCCATTACCTGCTCAAGTGAAACGAGTGGGACCAATCGGTGGTATATACAAAAAGACAACGGCGTCCTCTATCTTCTACCGCGCATGTCCATTACTCACACGCGCATCAGCAACTTAGAAAACCCAGTGCGCATGACAGTGAGTGCACGCATGTCATTGAGATAATCAGCATCAGCGCACACATGGGCATGCTCAGTGCCCAAACCTTCCGGATCATTCTGCTAATCATTGGAGTAAGTTATTAAATATATATCAATAGGACAAAACAAGTCATCTATTCAGACTAACCTCAATAAATGAGTCCTAGGATCTACACAGAGGTTCATTAACGTATGTACATAATGCCATGATGACCAACATCGAGCAACGAGGCAGAGACATCATGTAGCATAACATCCCAGTCTCATGCTACAATGGCACTGCCACCACTACACAACACACACCATGTGAGAGTAGGGTGGTGTGCAGGGTATCAAACGGCAGCATACTAACATATGTACCTGTGTTATCCATAACCATGGACTCATAAAACATAGTCTATCATCATGTTAATTCCTTAAAGAGACAGTAACTCCATTAAATTCAATCCATATAAAGACATATATCCACGCTTAGGGGCCGTTCACACGGCTTATTTCGCCGCGGATTGGAGCCGTACTGCGCGCCGGATTTGTGCTGCAGTACGGCGCCAATCCGTCGCAGTAATTACGGTAATCCACCGTTCTCATAGAGAACAGTGGATTCCGTCGCTCCTCCCCGCTCGGCGAATCTGCCGCGTGGGGAGAAAGTGACCTGCACGTTATCTAGGCACCGTGGATAATGGAAGTCTATGGGGCTGGCGGGCCGCGCCCCCGCCCCCGCACCCGCCCCTTATTCAAGCCGGAATTGCGAGCTCAATCCGGCTCGCGTGTCCGTCTGGAATAAGCCGTGTGACCATGGCCTTTAAGGGATTGAAGACAGAGGGACAAACAGAGGAAGAAAAGACCATCCAGATTGATCCCACTCGACTCTTTTGCCTAAGGAGATATAAAATACATATGAATTATTATGTGAACAAACCAAGTGTATATTAAAAAATTATAAAAACAATCAAAGCACTATATCCTATCTTTACAAAGAACTATATCCTACTTGTATTAAACTCTACGTTCAGTCCTGCAGGATGTAGTGATTTTAGTTCAAATATCCATTTCAATTCTTTTTTCAATAGTAATTTCTCGCGGTCACCTCCTCGTCTCAACGGTGGAACATGATCTATTACTCTACATCTCAATTGAGAGATAGTGATTACACTCAACAAAATGACGTGCCATTTTCCAACATTTTTCTGCGTATTGTACTTTTATGCTTATTGATTCTCTCCCTAACTTCCATTGTCGTCTCCCCAATATAGATTTTACTACAAGATGGAGACAGATTTACATGTCAAGGAGACGGATAAGAACAATCTCTCACATTATAATAGCTATCACCCTAAACACATGGTAGACTCACTCCCTTGGAGTCAGCTATTGAGAGTGAGGAGAATCGTCTCGGAGGAGACGAGAGGAGACGATAAAGTGGAAGAAATGTGTAACAAATTTATCCAGAGAGGATACCCCAAACCTCTTCTCGATAGGTTTAAAAAAAACGGGTAAAAAAGGTTAAGAGATCAGATATTTTGAAGCCACAAAGGAAAAGGGCCAATCAAAGAATCCCGTTTGTGACTACATATGGGAGATTAGGTTCTAGGATTGCTGAAATTCTGAGAAAAGAATGGCATATCCTTCAAAAGGGTTTCCCCGATGTTGAAGAATTCTCTGAGGCTCCGATGATGGCTTATAGGAGGAGCAAGAATTTACGGGACAGACTAGTGAAATCGGATTTACCGTCCCCTTCAGGTATGAGACAATGCTACTTAGCTCCACCAAAGATGGGCAATTTTCCTTGCCTATGTTGCAGCAATTGTAACAATATAGTTAAAGGTGATATTTTTCACCATCCTTTAACGGGCAAACAGTACAAGATTAGAGAGAGGTTTTCCTGTCGGACTTCTTATGCTATTTATATGATTACTTGTCCCTGTAGTAAAATCTATATTGGGGAGAAGATAATGGAAGTTAGGGAGAGAATCAATAAGCATAAAAGTACAATACGCAGAAAAATGTTGGATTTACCTGTGGCACGTCATTTTGTTGAGTGTAATCACTCTATCACTCAATTGAGATTTAGAGTAATAGATCATGTTCCACCATTGAGACGAGGAGGTGACCGTGAGAAATTATTACTGAAAAAAGAATTGAAATGGATATTTGAACTAAAATCACTACATCCTGTAGGACTGAACATAGAGTTTAATACAAGTAGGATATAGTTCTTTGTAGAGATAGGATATAGTGCTTTGATTGTTTTTATAATTTTTTAATATACACTTGGTTTGTTCACATAATAATTCATATGTATTTTATATCTCTTTAGGCAAAAGAGTCGAGTGGGATCAATCTGGATGGTCTTTTCTTCCTCTTTTTTGGCCCTCTGTCTTCAATCCCTTTAAGCGCGGATATATGGATTGAATATAATGGAGTTACTGTCTCTTTAAGGAATTAATATGATGATAGACTATGTCTTATGAGTCCATTGTTATGGATAACACAGGTACATATGTTAGTATGTTGCCGTTTGATACCCTACACACCACCCTACGCTCACACGGTGTGTGTTGTGTAGTGGTGGCAGTGCCATTGTAGCATGAGACTGGGATGTTATGTTACATGATGTCTCGTTATTAGTGGGTGTATATATTATGACACGTTTAGCACTTTGGTCATGCTTGAGAAAGGCTCTGCTGTTGGTTTCACCTATTTTTTGTACTCCTGATTCTTGAATAACGAAGCCTTTTATACTGACGTCCTTGTTTCATCAAGTTTCAGGGCAGGTATATAGGCAGACAGGGCAGTATATAGGCAGACAGGGCTAGTAGTTTTAAAAAAAATAAATAAAAACAATACTTACCTGATGTCTTTCCCTCCTCTTCTGTCCTCTTCCCTGGAGCGCCACCGGCAGCAGTGTGCGGGACGCGGAGCGGGCGCGCGATGACGTCAACATGCTGTTTTACACAGCCAGATTCAGGCTTACACTTCCTGGTTAGGCTTTAGGTGGTTCTATAGCAGTGATTGCCTTATCAGCTCTTCTATTCCTAGCTAAGCCCATTACAGTGACATAAGTGCTGGAGATTTCTAAACAGCAGTGCACAATGCGACAGAGCTCTAAAGGATTCAAATTTGTCAGTAAGTAATGTAAACAAATTCCTGTGCTGTTGATAACACTCATCAGGAAGTGACATCACCATCTCGACCATCCCAGTCACTGGTAAAGTAGACATATGATAAATGCTAGTTATAAATTGTTTTGTGAAGTATAACTAGCTGTCTTACACGCAGTCTGGAGCAGATAGTGACCTAGAGAAACTTGTGTACAAAAGCAGGAGAGAATATCTACTTCTAACTCTGAACAGAAACAAAATCCGTAAAGCAATGTAATTGGTAATAGTCTTTATTTACCTTTGCTTACGTATTTAAAGATAGTCAATTATATGGGAATACCCCTTTAATGCCTTGAACTTTTACAGAATGCCTAAATCGTAAGAGATATAGTTTCATGTTTATAACTGTGATCTAATGGTTTACAATGGCACAACATTTCTTTCATATCCCAGTTCATAATATTAAAGCATGAAATGGGACTGAACAAGGCAAATAAAATTACCTTTATAAGACGGCATGTAGGTCAGGTTTTTGTGATGTTTTTGCATTTGTGGTTGCTAAAAAAACACAGCAGCCAGATGTTTGCTGATCTTAAGCAGGAGAACATGAAGCTTGCTTGTTTTTGTTTGTGGCATATGTGACCTAAATTTTAAAAAGGACCTGTAACTGTTCCTGATATATCTGTTTTAGTAAATGCTTGTGTTCCCTATGAAATAACAATCTGGAGCATCTTCTCTCATAACTCTGTGTTGTGCTGTTCCTCTGTTATTCCTTTTAGAAATGTATTACTGAATCTGTCAGATGGGTGTTACCAATTGGGGGTGTGTCTCTGCTCCATGTGACATTGTCCAATCAGTGCTGACAGTCAGTGTGTGCAGGGACATCACCCTTTGGAGAACTGGAATGTTAACACCCAGCTGACGGATTCAGTAATAAATGTCTAGAAGGAACAAAAGAGAAACGGCACAATACAGGAGCAAGGTCTGTCATGGTGATTGACAGCTGTGTAATTAAGCGCGGTACAGTCAGCTATGAGGAAAAAAGTAAAAAAAAATATATATAAGAAAACACAAAATAAATCAAATAACGCACCGCTTTACGATTAAAAATGCCATTTGACCCCCAAAAATGGAAAATAATGCACACAAATTTGGTATTCCTGCATGCATAGCAACCTATTCTGTAAATGTATTATGTTATTTAAAGTCATATAAACCCCAAAGTGGTACCAATGAAAACATCACTTTAGCTCTAAAAAAAAAAACCCTAACACAACTTTGTTTACAGAAAGATAAAAAAAAGTTCTGGCTTTGTATTTTGCTGTATTTTCTTCATTCTGCCTCCCAAGAAACGCACTAAAAGGCAATCAAAGTTATGTCTTCCTCAAAATGAAACCAATAAGTCAACTCATCCCACAAAAAATAAGTCCCTACACAGCTCCAAATACAGAAAAATAAGAATCAGAATGACATTTTTTTTTTTTGCAAAAGCATTTCTATTGTATAAAAGTAGTAGTAAAAAATAAAGTATAGAAAATTGATTTTGTTGTAATTGCACCGACCCGCATAGTAAAGTTATCATGTTATTTATTCCCAAACGGCGAACACTGCAAAAGTGAAGCCCAAAAAAGAATGGCAGAATTGCTGTTTTTTGTTTTCCCATTTTCATGACATAATGCTAATAAAAAACTGTGAAACACCTGTGAACCCAAAATGTGCAATACACCCCTAAGAGAATTCCCCAAGGGGTATTGATTCCAAAATGGGGAGACTTCTGGAAGGTTTCACTTGTTCTAGTATTTTTAGGACTTTGCAAATGCGACATGGCCCCACCATAATCTGTGTTCCAAAGCCAAATAGTGCTCCCTCCCTTGTACATCCTGCCATGCACCCAAACAGCAATTTACACCCACATATAGGGTATTGCCAAACTTGAAAGAAATTATGTAACAAATTTTGGTCTTTCTTTGCAGGATTCCTCTTGAAAATTAAACATTTTCAGCTAAACTTCATGTTTCTTCAAAATCCAGTAGGTGCTCCTCCTATTCTGAGGCCTGTCATAGAGTCAAATATCACACTATGACCACATATGGGATATTTCAGAAAACAGCAGAATTGAAGGAATCAATGTAGAGTTACATTTTCCTGCTACCATCTGTGTACTCAATCCTGTTTAAATGGAGTCACTTATAAGGGTGTCTAACAAAGAGGTCCCAAAAAGACACATCAGAACTGGACTGGTTCCTAGAAAAACCTGTGTTGAAAATGTGAGAAATTCTTGCTAAATTTACAAGCCCAAAAAAGTCCTACAAAAATAGACATTTAAAAATTGATGACAACATAAAATAGGCATATGATAAGTGTTTTGTGAAGTGTGTTTTACACACAGAAATTTTTTTAGTTTGAAAATAGCAAATTTTCCAAATTTTTGTGACATTTTGTTATTTTTCACCAATAAACATGGATCAAACAACCAAAATTTATTACTAACAATGCAGTGTGTTACTAAATTCAATGTGTTACGAAAAACAGTCTCTAAATCACATGGATAGGTAAAAGTATTAAAAAGTTGTTCCCACATAAAGGGACATGTCGGACTTGAAAAATGGAACTCTGTCTTAGAAGTCAAACTGGCTACGGTGGTAAGGGGTTAAGAAAATCTGCTTAGCTTTCTTGGTGACCGATGGTACACTCGGAATTTAGGCTGGGCCAATTCGACCTAACCCAGATTTTGGACAGCCAGTCATCAACCTGTGAAAAAAATTAGGCAACCACTCAAGTCAGACAGAAAAATAATTCAAGCTGCCTATTGGTTGCCTGAAACCTGGGTCCTTGAAAATTTGGAATATTTTATAGTAAGGCCAAATTATGCAACCATATATAATGAAATCATATGCTACTCTCTTAACACACTCCACAGTGAAGGAAATAATTATTTAATCCCTTGCTGATTGTGTAAATGTTCCCACTGACAAATACATGAGCAGTCTATAATTTTAACCCCTTAAGACCCAGCCTTTTTTGGGCCCTTTCCCTGACCCAGCCCTATTTTTGAAATCTGACATGTTCCATTTTATGTGAGAATAACTTTTTTGACATTTTACCTATCCATGTGATTCGGGAGATTTGTTTTCCTTCGTGACACATTGTGCTTTAAGTTAGAAGAAATTTTTATCCATACAATCCTTGTTTGTTTGAGAAAAATATCAAAATTCCATGAAAATTTGGAAAAATTAGCGATTTTAAAAGTTGCAAAATTTCTGCGTGCAAGACAGATAATTATTCACCACAAAATAGTTTATAACTAGCATCTACCATATGTCCACTATAGGTTGGCATCATTGTTTAAATATCTTTTTTTTTTTTTTACGACAGGGCTTAGAAATTTAGTAGTAATTTCTCACAATTTCAGAAAATTTGCAATATACATTTTTTTAGGGACCACTCCAGTTCTGACTTGGCTTTGAGGGGCCTGCATGTTAGATACCCCATAAATAATGCCTCTAAGAAACTAGAACCCCTTAACGTATTTACAACATTATTTTAGGAATTTGTAACCCTTTAGATATTTCACAGAAATTAAAGCAAGGTGGAGGTGAATTTCAAAATTTCACTTTTTTTGCAGATTTTCAATATTTATCCATTATTCACTGGAATACGGTAAATGTGACTAGGTAAAATGCAACTTAATATCAATTCCCCAGGGCTGCCGTTTTTAGAGATATCCCTTTTGTTGTCCTAGTGCATTATTTTGATCAACCATAAGTCCCAGATTAGGATGAGCACCTACTATACTCTGGGGTCTCATTTCATACGATTTTATTTAGGCGCCATTTCAGGTTTGGGGGGCCCTAAGGAGCTAAAACTTAATAAACACCCCTAAATAGACCACATATTGGAAACTACACCCCTTAAGGAATATATCCCGGGGTGCATTGAGTATATAGACCCAAGGTGATTCACAAATTTTTTTTAGCATAAGGCTTTTGAAAAGTAAAAAAAAAATTTTTTTCCAGTAATCTGCAATTTTAGCTTAAAATGTTTCACATATACAAGGAATCCCGGAAAAAAGACCCCCCAAAACTTTGTTAAGCAATTTCTTTCCCAAATTTTTGGGAATACCCTACATGTGGTGAAAACTGCTGTGTGGGCGCATGGCAGGGTGTATAAGGGCGGGAGAGCTATTTGGCTTTTGGAACGCAGATTTTTGGGGGCCATGTCGCATTTGCAAAGCCCCCAAAGTAGCAGAACAGGCGAAACATTCCAGAAGTCCCCCCATTTTGGATTCAAAACCCTCGGGGACTCATCGGGGGTGTATGTGCATTTTGGATGCACAGTTTTTCCATAGTTTTTTTTTTAGCTTGGGGCAATAAAATTGGGGGAAAAACCAGTTCAGTCAGTTTTTTGATTTAAATTTTTACACTTTTCGCCGTGCAGTGAAAAAGATGTGATAACTTTACTATGGGGTCGGTACACTTACAAATATAATTTTTAATTAGTTTTTTCGTTTTATTATTTTTAACAGTAAAATACGTCTAAAAAAAATTGCGTTTTTATTTGTCCTATTCTGACAGCCATAACTTTTTTATTTTGTTTGGTGCAACTGTGTAACATTAATAAAAAAAAACAAAAAGCACTAAAACAACTTCAAATAATAGGGAACTACTTGTAAGACCATTGAAAGGGAGGGGGGTAGTAGAAAATTAATGCAGGTTTATATAAGAAATTAAAAAATGAAATCTTATTACTGATTCTAAAACTTACTCCATTAAATGGCACCCAGGGAAAGAAATCCAAAAAAATTAAAACGATTATTAGATAAGGTATATATATGGCGCCATTACCCAAGATTAGCAGAAAATTTAAAATGTACTAACCCAATCCCCCCCCGATTCGCTTTCCCTCCCTAAAATACAAAAGGGGAATATTCCCCCCACCATAAAGTTATAGTAAGGGGCATCGGATCCGTTACTGAAAAGGAAATTTGGATAACACTCTGCTACAGCCTCTTGTATCAGACACCTGGTTATATACGTGATAAAAAAAGTTTGGGTTTCAGCTATTCTAAACACAAGGAAAAAATTTTTTCAGGGCTATCGTGTGATGTGGGGGGATTTTATCCCCCATCCCACATGCGGGGCAGTTTTAATTTTGGAGAAATTTTTGAGAACCATACCCCGCTAGAAAATGCTTTAATGATTCATAGTCAGTGCGTAGAATTTTTTTAAAAAACAACTATTTTTTTTTTGATGGGAATTTATTTTCAAAGAAGGGGCCTAATGGAAGCCAAATGCCCCCCCAGCACCGCGAACATATATAGAGTGCATGGGAGGGGGAATTTTTATTCCCGGGGGTTGTCCCTTCTCCTCCCACATCAGGTGGTATGGGAGGTACTTTAAATGACCTCCTCCGGTGTGGGAAGGGGGGAGGGGCAAACATCGTGGAAGTTTTTCCTAGAATAAAAAAAACATAACGATTACAACTTAAAATTCACATCACAAGGGCAAATTTAAAAAAGCTTTTTTAGATGTATACTCCAGGACAGAGAAAATGAAAAAATTTTTCAGTGACCCATATGGGAAAATTCTTCAAAAAACACAATTTTAAAAGCAAACTCTCACATCCTAAACACATTAACAACAATTTTTCCATACGGCGGCTAATTCCCTAAAACGAAATTCTCCACGAAAAAATATTCGAAGAAAAACCCAAAAAAAGGATCAAAAGATTGAGACAGAGAGGCTACACGAAAGATCTTTAAATCAGGCCAAAAAAAAGGCTAAAACACAAGAGAAACCCTTTTGGGCAGAAAGAAAGAACAACAGAAACAAAAAAAAAAATATAGCTTTATACAACAATAGGCAAAAATACAACAAAATTTTTAGAATTATTAAAAACAATCTACCATTTTTTTTATCACAAGAAAAAAACGAGACACTGTTTAAAAAAATTTAGATACTTTTAAGAAGGCCCCCAATTGGGGGAACTACGCTCCAAGCCCTTTTTAAAACAAATGAAAGGCACACAAAATTGGTTTAACACCAAAGTTTTTTTTGCTGTGGACGACAAAGGGGCACAACGGCAAATATGCACAAGCACAAAGGGGTTTTTCCCTTTTTATGGTTTCAGGGGAAAAATTTAAAATTTTAAGTAGGGCCCAAATTTCAATACAAAAACGAAAATTTTCTAATCCTGTTCCCCTTTTTAAATTAAAAATGTGGGGTTTTCAGTAGCAAAAATTAAAAAAACCCAAATTTTCAGACAAACAAAACAGATTTTTAAAAAACACCTACAGCTAAAGTTTCTATGGCCCTCACCCACTTTATGAATGTCATTCAGGAGATACACACATTTAACTGCAACGAATTGAGGTAGTACAAGACCAGAAAGAGGAGGGAATTACGAAAAAAACTTCTATCCCGTGAAGCATGGGAAAATTTCCGCCCAAACACTAGAATTTCCCTTTGGATTAAATAAGCGCCATGACATCATGTTTCACAAAAAAAGACTACCATTACACACAAATTTTTTACGAACATACCAATATAAAAGGTTTTATTTTTTCATAATTTTTAATTTGTATCAGTGTATTATTTCCAACACTATAAAAGGAAAGAGGGGAACTCGACACACACCCTGAAAAAAGGGGCACGCCCCCGAAACGCGTCGGTGGAAACGCTTCTGAACTGTTAAGTCTACCTTTTGAAAGGACTTTTAAAGTATATTTAAAAAGTACAATTTTTTAAAAAATAAAAAACTCACAAGTTGCTGGGGTGCAAATATTTTTTTCCCCGAGCTGTGTATGGGCTTGTTTTTTGCGGGAGAGTTGAAGTTTTTATTGTACCATAAAGTTGCAATAGCATTTTCACTTTTTATTAAGGTTTTTTTGAGATGTTTTGAAAAAAATACACAATCTTGGGGATGTTTTTTTTTTTTTATTTTTAACGGTCCGACGGAAAAAATACATGGAGCTTTACTCACCGGGCAATACATTACACGATACCCCAAATTTTATATTTTTTTATGTTTTCTGCTTTTATACAAAAAAAACACTTTTATTCAAACAGGGAAAAAAACTTTTTTGCATCACCATAGTTTTTTAGAGCCATAACTTTAAATTTTTTCTGTGCTTGGAGCGTGTAGGACTTGTTTTTTTTGGGGAAAGGAGTTACTTTTTATTATATCAAATTTTTGGGGGACAGGCTTTTTTTATTGTTTTTAAAACCATATTTTTTAGGCAGGGTGAAGAAAAAAACTGCAATCCTAGTATTTTTTTTTATTTTTTAAAAGGGGGCCCCCGTGCCTACCGTGAAAGTAGTTTACTCTTTTGGGGCCACGATTTTTTGCGATACCCATTTATATATTTTTTTTGTTGAAGCACTTTAAAAAAAAAAAAAAAATTTTTAGTGTTAAAACAATATTTAAGCATCGCTATCTTCTGAAGCAACATTTTTATTTTTCCGTATACAACTGTATAAGAACTTTTTTTTTTGCGGGGGGAATTGACGTTTTATTGGGACAACTTTGGAGTTTTTTAAGGAGTTTTTGATCCTTTTTATTCCTTTTAAAGTGCGCTGGAGAACAATAATCTTTTTCTGTATTGTTTTTTTTTTTTTTTTCGGCGTCACCGTACGGTTAATTTTTCAGACAGATTTATAGGGGAGGGCGTTACGCACGCGGGGATACCAAATATGGGTATTTTAAATTTTTGATCTTTTTTGGGGCGAATGGCGTATTGTAAAGGGAAAAGGGGTGTACGTATTTTTAATTTTATTTTTTCGTTTTTTGTGTTTTACTTGTTTTTCACTTTTTTTTTACTTTTTTCACTTTTTCACATCTTTATTTTTATTTTTTTCCCCATAGGGGATTTAAAATGAGAGATCTTTAGATCTCTCATTCAATAGGAATCAGTGCATAGCTTGTTGCAATGACTGGTTCCTATGACAACGTCACGGGACAACCAAAGGGCATTCTCTCCCTTTCCGGGGTGTCTGTAAGGAGGCAGGAGCTGCACGGATCGCCCGATCCGTGCGCTGCTGCCGCCGACAGAGACGCAGGAGGCGATCTCCCCTGCGTCCTCCCTTTGTTATTGCGACCCGATGGTCGCGATAAATTACGGGGGTTTTCCGCCCCCCCCCCCCCGAGCGATCCGGGGTCGGGCCGATGGTGCGGGATGTCAGCTGTAATATACAGCTGACACCCCGCGCCGATCGCGCGAAATCTGCGTTAGCGGTCGCGCGATCCAAAGGACGTATACATACGTCCCGGTGCGGTAACCCCCCAACGACCTGGACGTATGGATACGCCCCAGGTCGTTAAGGGGTTAAGGGAAGATTAATTTTAACATTAAGAGATAGAATATGAAAATAAAATCTAGAAAATCACATTGTATAAATTATATAAATGTATTTGCATTTTGCAGTGCGAAATAAGTATTTGATCCCTCTGGCAAACGAGACTTAATACTTGGTGGCAAAACCATTCTTGGCAAGCAAAGCAGTCAGACGTATTTTGTAGTTGATGATGAGGTTTGCGCACATGTCAAGAGGAATATTGGTCCTCTCCTCTTTGCAGATCATCTTTAAATCATTAAAATTTTGAGGCTGTCACTTGGTAACTCGGAGCTTCAACTCCCTCCATAAGTTTTCTGTGGGATTAAGGTCTGGAAACTAGCTAGGCCACTAAATGACCTTAATGTGCTTCTTTTTGAACCACTCCTTTGTTGCATTGGCTGTATGTTTTGGGTCATTGTCCTGCTGGAAGACCGAGCCGCGACCCATTTTTAACATCCTAGAGGAGAAAAGGAGGCTGTCACTCAGGATTTTATGGTACATGGCTCCATCCATTCTCCCACTGATGCGGTGAATTAGTCCTGTGCCCTTAGCAGAAAATCACCCCAAAACATAATGTTTACACCTCCATGCTTGACAGTGGGGACATTGTTCTTTGGGTCATAGGCAGCATTTCTCTTCCTCCAAACACGGCGAGTTGAAATAATGCCAAAGAATTCAATTTTTGTCTCATCCGACCACAGCACCTTTGCCAAATCACTCACAGAATCATCCAGCTGTTCAGTGGTAAACTTCAGACGGGCCTGCACATGTGCCTTCTTGAGCAGGGGACCATGCAGACACTGCAGCATTTTAAACTATTACAGTGTAATGTGTTACCAATGGTTTTCTTGGCGACCATGGTCCCAGCTGCCTTGAGATCATTAACAATTTCCCCCATGTAGTTTTAGCCTGATCTCTCACCTTCTTCATGATCAAGGATACACCATGAGGTGAGATTTTGTATGGTGCCCCAGATCGATGTCGATTGACAGTTATTTTATATTTCTTCCATTTTCTTACTATGGCACCAACAGTTGTCTCATTCTCATCCATCATCTTACTCATGGTTTTGTAGTCCATTCCGGTTTTGTAGTCCATTCCAGTTTTGTACAGGTCTATGATCTCGTCCCTGACATCCTTAGAAAGATCTTTACTCTTACCCATGTTGTAAAAGGGTTTGAGTCCTGACTGACTGACTGATTTTGTGGACAGGAGTCTTTATAATGGGGACTATTTAAAACAGCTGTCTTTAATGCAGATAACGAGTTGATTGGGAACATCTAACTGGTCTGTAGGAGCCAGAACTCTTAATGGTTCGTAGGGGATCAAATACTTATTTCTCTCTGCAAAGTACAAATAAATTTACATAATTTATACAATGTGATTTTCTGGATTATATTTTTGATATTCTATCTCACAATGTTAAAATTAACCTACCCTTAAAATTATAGACTGTTCATGTCTTTGTCAGTGGGCAAACTTACAAAATCAGCAAGGCATCAAATAACTATTTAGTTCACTGTATCTCTTTTCTCTAGATGATATCCAATGTTAAAGAAGACCTGTGACATCTCCTAATATATCTATTTTATTACTCATCTACTGTGTGAAATAATTTTGGAGCCTCTTCTCTTATAACTCTTTGTGTTGTTTCTCTGTTGTTCCTTCTAGAAATGTTTTACTGAATCTGTCAGTATGGTGTTACCAGTTTTCAAGGGGTGTTTCCCTGCACTCACTGACTCTGCCAGCACTGATTGTACAGTGTCAGTCTGTGCAGGGACATACCCTTAATTGGTAACACCCATCTGACAGATTGGTAATTAATTTTGAGGAGGAATAAGAGGGGAACCACACAAGATAGAGCTCTAAGGAAAGATGCTCCAGAATTGTCATTTCATGGGGGCATGCTAGTATTTCCTCATACGGACATGTCAGAAATGACTTTGTGTTCTCTTTAAAAGACACATCATTTTCTGTTAACAGCAGTTTTTGAATAGTCCAACTGATGTAAGCTCTATCATTGTGCAAATGAATAAATATTATTTTGCACATTGTTCAGTATACAATGCAGCAGAACACATTGCAAAATATATTTGCTTGTCTTGTATGGTATAAACAATAACAATCTTGGAACTGCACAGTCAGTGCCGGCGAGGGGATTGACTTCTCACTTCAATAGTGCAGACTGTTGAAAGCAAATCCTTTTCAGTAGGTCGGCAAGCTGTGTCTAGTGAATGGCTCCACTTAGCTACTGCACATTATATCATTATATTCTTGGCACATTATCAGGAATAAGTGGTTATGCTTCTCACCGCCACATTATGTAGCTCAATTTAAGAGCAGAAATAAGCTGAAGAACATGAAACTACTGTGCTTTCTTCATTCTGAAAAGCTCATCGTATTCTGTTTTTGAATTACAAACTATACTCTCTTTGGCTGACAAAACCTGCTGCAGCGCGTATTATCTACAGGCCTACGTAAAATTACTGGTTGAGACATAGATAATCAGAATCTTGTTGTAAACTGACCCCAGTGTCATCCCATGTGACAAAGTTGTTAGAGATTAATTTGTCTCATTTGTACTGACGCTGTGGAAGCCATGCTTCATATACTAGTCTACCTAGCAGATCTGCTCTTCTGTCCCTAGACAATGGAACACTAAGCAAGAAGTCCATTTCAACAAGAAGTGCTGCAGTACCGGGGGAGAGGACCAGGTGGAGAGATCTCAGGACTTCCAAGAACATGGCTGTTGATTTCAATCTAAGCTTTCTCAAGGAGCTCGAGAGGGAAAGAGTTCTGGAGGTCTTGTATCGAGACCAGACCCTTCAGAAAGCAGAGGAAGAGAGAATAAGGTATGGTGAATGCTCCAATTCTAATTTTTTTTATATCTATGCAATACATTAATGAATGGTGAAGGTCCATTACATGTATGTCTGCTTGCACTATTCATTTCCTAACAAGTAGGAAGGAATAGTAGCTAGCACTGTCAAGTTTGACTATGAAACGGTAGCTGTAAATCAGCCTTCCATAAGGGAATTCAGTCTGAAACAGCATAGATTCATAGTGCAGAATAATATTTTGATAGAACTTTAGTCCCTGGTTAAAGAGATTTTTTGCAAAGTTGGAAGCGAGGTTCCTGTAAACACTTTTGCAGCAGAAGCCATTGAAAATTTCAACACCTGAATAGATGTTTTTTTTTCTAACAAGAATAACTGCAAAAGTAATTATATAGCTGTTCAACAATGATCAGTAACTGATCGAAGGAATGAATTTAGATATTTTATATCCCTGATGTTAATTTGGACATTGGTTCATTTCAGATTTTTTTACTGCTCGTTAAATTAATAGAATATTAATATAGGAAATTCCATATAGTTCAATATAGGGGATTGTGTGTTTTGTTTAACCCCCTTACCGACACTTAACGTACAGGTAACGTCATAGCATCGGTAAAGGGCTTTGTAGCGCTCGTAAAGGGCTTTGCGCCGCTACACAGCTGGTGGGTGTCGGCTGCTAATTGCAGTTGACAACCGCTGGTAACAGCAGAAGAGTAAAGAAGGTATTTATAGAAATATTCAAATCATAACATTAATTACTGTGTATATATATATATATATATATATATATATATATATATATATATAATATTATATATATATATATATATATATATAATATATTTGAAACCAGAAGTTTACACGCACTTTATTAAAAGACACATAAGACACATATTTTGCATATATGCATATTTTTCTCACTGTCTGACATGATATCAGAATAAACCTTACACATTTTAGGTCAATTAGGATTGCCAAAATTATTTATATCTGTCAAATGCCAGAATAATGAGAGATAATTTTTTCAGACATTGTTATTACTTTCTGCAAAGTCAAAAGTTTACATACATTTCATTAGTATTTGGTAGCATTGCCATTAAAATGTATGACTTGGGTAAAACTTTTTGGATATCCTTCCACAAGCTTATCACAACAGTTGTTAGGAATTTTGGCCCATGCCTTCTATTTTGTGAAGTGCACCAGTCCCTACTGCAGCAAAACAACCCCACAACATGATGTTGCCACCCCCGTGTCTTACATTTGGGATGGTGTTCTTAAGCTTCCAAGCTTCTCCCTATTTCCTCCAAACATAAAAATTTTTAGTTTCGTCAGACCACAGTATATAGCTCCAAAAATGTAGGTCTTTGTTCCTGTGTGCATTTGCCAATATTAATCTGGCTTTTATATGTTTCTTTTGGAGTATTGGCTTCATTCTGGCAGAATGACCTTTCAGCCAATGTTGATACATTACTTGTTTCATTGTGGATAATGACACAATCTTACCATCTTCCACCAGCATCTACACAAGGTCTTTTGCTTTTGTTCATGGGTTGATATGCACATGTCGGACCAAAGCATGTTCATCTCTGAGACACAGAACTTGTCTCCTTCCTGAGTGGTATGATGGCTGGACATTCCCATCTTGTTTGTACTTGTGTATATATGTTTGTACAGGTATCTGGAAATTGCACCCAAGGATGAACCAGACTTGCAAGTCCACAATTCTCTTACTGATATCTTGCCTGATTTCTTTAGATTTTCCATGAAGTTACACACAGAAGCAGTGTGTTTCTGGTGTGAATTAAAAATACATCCACAGATATGTCTCTAACTCAGATGTTGCCAATAAATATACCAGAGGCTTCTATAGACATGACATCATCATATGGGCTGTCCCAAATTGTTTAAAGGTGTAGTAATCTTAGTGTATGTAAATTTTTGACTTTGCAGAAAGTAATAAAAATGCCGTAAAGGGTTTTTTGCGCTGCAAAGATCATGTCTGTAATGATGGGGACAATAAAAATAAGCACTTTTGCAATTGGTTTGCATTACCCAAATCATTTAATATAGCAGCTATGAGCCTATCTGTGCATGTCTAGAGCTATTTCTGCAGCAAGTGGTTGGGCCACGCCCTCTTTGCTGTGGTTAGCTGCCTGATACTTCATTCTGCCTGTTGGGGCACACCCCCAGGATGGGACATGCCCCCTGTACTGTGATTGGCTGCCTGCACCCTGTGTGTACTCCCCCCTGAGCTGTTTAAACTGAAAGTGAAACAGCTTTCCATGCTGACTGTGTCTGTGTAATTAAGGGTGTCTGAGCACCTCTGTGCTCACCTCCCAGCTCTATGTGAGGTATCTGGGCAATTACAGAGTCTCTAGCTGCTTGATTCACTCTCCCCTCATATAACACAGCCTTATACACTGTGCTCCCCTCTACCTCCTGCCTGATAACAGAGGGGAGAGCAGAGTTCATTTCTCACATATATTTCATTAGTTCAGGCTGTACGTATAACTGTTTACAGCAATGCAGGTGTTCTAGTTACAAGCAGCTTGTGCAACGTGGGAGAGAGTAAAGCCTCTGCAGACATGAAAACCACTGCAGGAGGTCTACAGAGCTTTGACATCATTTCCCTTCCACTGCTCACACAGAATGATGATGTCACCAGTCTTCAGTGAGGGAAGACACGCCTACTGGGAGGAGAGACCCACCTACTGGAAGACGAGATCCGCCCCTGGATTTGAAGCTTTATAGGACAACCCCTTTAAATTCGTTATCTCTCATTATTCTGACATTTGGCTAATATAAATAATTTTGGTAATCCTAACTGACCTAATTGATGGGTAAGATTTTTTCTGATTTCATGTCAGATAGTGAGAAAAATATGCATATGTGTCTTTTTATATAATACATATATATAGTTGTACAGAAATTTACATACACTATATAAAAAGAAACATATGCATGTTTTTCTCACTATCGGACATGAAATCAGAATGATCTTTACCTGTTTTAGGTCAATTAGGATTACCAAAATTATTTATATTTGTGAAATGCCAGAATAATGAGTGAGAGAATTTTTCAGGCATTTTTATTACTTTCTGCAAAGTCAAAAGTTTACATACACTAGGATTACTATGCCTTTAAACAATTTGGGACTGCCCATGTGGTGATGTCATGTCTTTGGAAGCTTCTGATTTATTCATGGTTTATTGGCAAGATATGAGACACACCTGTGGATGTTTTTTTTAATTCACAATAGAAACGCATTGCTTCTGTGTGTAATATCATGGGAATGTCTAAAGAAATCAGGCAAGATATCAGGAAGAGAATTGTGAACTTTCACAAGTCTCAATCATCCTTGGGTGCAATTTCCAGATACCTGAAGGTGCCTCTTTCATATGTGCAAACAATTATGCGCAAGTACAAATAAGATGGGAATGTCCAGTCATCATACAGTTAAGGAAGGAGATGGGTTTTGTGTCTCAGAGATGAACGTGCTTTGGTCCGACATGTGTATATCAACCCAAGAACAAAAGCAAGAGACCTTGTGTAGATGCTGGCGGAGCTGGTAAGATTGTGTCATTATCCACAGTGAAACGAGTACTATGTCAACATGGGCTGAAAGACCACTCTGCCAGGAAGAAGCCATTACTCCAAAAGAAACATATAAAAGCCAGATTAATGTTTGTAAATGCACACAAGAACAAAGACCCACATTTTTTGAGACATGCCCTGTGTTCTGATGAAACGAAAATTGAACTGTTTGGCCATAGTAACCATTGTTACATTTGGAGGAACAATGGAGAAGCTTGGAAGCCTAAGAACGCCATCCCAACTGTGAAACATGGGTTGGCAGCATCATGCTGTAGGGTTGTTTTGCTGCAGGAGGGACTGGTGCACTTCACAAAATAGATGGCATCATGAGGAAAGGAGATTATGTAGCAATACTGAAGCAACATCTCAAGACATCAGTCAGAAAGTTAAATCTTGGGCGGAAATTGGTCTTCCAAATGGACAATGACCCAAAGCATACTGCCAAACTGGTTACAAAGTGGCTTAAGAATAACCGAGTCAATGTTTTGGAGTGGTCATCACAAAGCCCTGATCTCAATCCTATTGAAAGTTTATGGGCAAAGCTGAAAAGGCAGATGCGAGCAAGATGACCTACAAACATAGTTCCGTTACACCAGTTCTATTAGGAGAAATGAGGAATGTGAAAAGCTTGTGGAAGGATATCCAAAACGTTTGACCCAAGTCATAGAGTTTAAGGGCAATGCTACCAAATACTAATGAAATGTATGTACACTTTTAACTTTGCAGAAAATAATAAAAATGCCTTAAAAAAAATCTTGCATTACTCCGCCATTTGGCAAATATAAATAATTTTGGTAATCCTAATTGACCTAAAATGGGAGTATAATAAAATATATATATATATAATATATGAAAGAATACATTTTAAACCAAAGTACAAGAATGTACATAGACCCAGAAAAAAACAGGTAATGGATCGAGTAGGAATACTAATGATAGAACAATAAGGTTAAGTTCACAGGACGTGTTTTTCGGAAGCATTGTGTCCTTGTTTAAAATATTACAAGCGAGGACACGACGTGGACTGCCTGAGATTTCTGCTTCTTATACTTTATCTTATACTATAAAATCACAGATATAAGTCCCCTATGGGGAAAAGTAAAAAGGCACCAAAAAGTAAAAAGAAAAAAAAGTAAAATACAAAAAAAAAAAAATTACATACGCCGCCCTTTTCCCTTTTACAAACGCTAATCACCCCAAAAAGATGAAAAATAAAATACACATATTTGGTATCGCCATGTGCATAATAACCTACCCTAAAAATCTGTCATGTTATTTAACCCACACAGTGAACAATGTAAAAAAAAAAATAAATAAATTCATTAATCCCACAGCACATAAAATGAAATAAAAGCCAATCAAAAACTCATATAAATGCTAAAGTGTAATCCTTCATTAGGTCCTTAGTTGGTATGTCAAACCATTTGCTCCCCGGAAACACATTGTAGGGGGTGCCATTGGGTTGAGATAGAGAACCACCTCCCTCTAAAACCTCTTACATTCAATGGTCACTATTCACTGTGGCATCTTAGGGATTAAGCAACATAGATCTGAGGTATATACACTCTTCCCCTCAAGAGCCAGGTCCTAGCTGCCACCAGACACCTGAGCATCTTGCTTCATCCAGCACAGGGCACTGATGCCAGCTCACTTTTGCCCTGCCAACAAAAAAACATTTGTGGTCCTTAAAGGATTAATTTCATTATTCTGATTCAAATATACGGTAAATTTGACTTTTTCTCTTAAAGGTTTGACTTTTGACTTATTTATTATTATTTTTATCAAAAGGTTAAAAGGGTTGTACAGAATTAGAAAAACATAGCTGACTTTCCAAAACAGCACCACCTCTGTTTTATGTTTTGTGTCTGGTACTGCAGCTCCGCTGTACTGAAGTGAATCAGTCTCCGCAGCAATAACACACAACCTAAGGACAGGCGTTGTGCTGGGTTTGGGGAAAAAAAACCTCACATGTTTCCTGCACACCCCTTTTAATATGGATTCACATTCCTGGTGTTTAGCTCTGTCTCTGTTCTTTATCTGATGCAGAAAACTGAAAGCGCATCTACAACAACTTCGATGGAAAGGAGCAAAAAGTGCAAGTAAAGAATACCAAGAGCGGTCGTGTGCTCGATGCCAGAAAGCTCTTGGAAGGTTGCTGAACAGAGGTGCCGTCTGCAATGGCTGCAGTCACAGAGTGTGCCAGGAATGCCAGGTTTACCGCTGCAGCATTGTATGGAAGTGTACTGTCTGCAATGCTCATGGGTAATGAATGAATCACATCTCATTTTCAGTTATGTGAACATTTTCAGAGTTGACAACAATGTTATAACAATTACAAAGGGGTTTAATTAAAGATTTATTAAGCTATATTTCAGGCACCAACTAGTTACTTAAAGGGGTTCTCAGTATAGGCTTTTGCATTCATCTTGTGCTTTTTCACTAGCATCCCAGTAGGCGTGTCTTCCCTCACTTAAGACTGGGGACATCATCATTCTGTGTGAGCAATGGAAGGGAGAGGATGTCACAGCTCTGCAGACCTCCTGCAGTGGTCAGTTCTCTTGCCTGGAGAGCTGCCACCTCCCTCCACAAGCTCCTTGTAACCAGAACACATGTATTGCTGTAAGCAGTTACACATACAGCCACCTAATATTACAGAAAGTGACATCTTGTCATTGTGTCTAGGAGAGTGTATTATATGTGTGTTATATGGGTGGGAAAGGGGAGTAGAATGTATTATATGTGTGTTTTATATGTGGGGGCAACAGAGTTTATTATATGTGTGTTGTTCAGGGAGGGGAGGGGAGTAGAGCAGAGTGTCTTATATGGGTAAAGGGCAGTAGAATGTATTATATGGGTGGGGGGAGCTTTTAGTTTCACTTTCTAACAGCTCAGGGGAAGTAAGCACAGAGAGTTCAGGCAGCCAATCACAGCAGATGGGGTGTGTCCCATCCAGGGGTTGAACTAAATATCAGGCAGCCACTCACAGCAAAGGGGGAATGACCCGACCCCAGGCTTCATATGTGGCTCTAGACACACAGATTAGCTAATAGCTGCTATACTAAATGATTTAGGTAATGCAAACCAATTGCAAAAGTGCTTATTTTCAGTGTCCCCATCATTACAGATATGATCCTTGTAGCGAGAAAACCCCTTTAAGTGTTAGAAAAAATATCTGCATATTATGTGGCCTGTACTTTATTTACTGCATACTGGATATTTCACTAACTGCCAGTGAAGTCTGATACAACTTGTCTTATAATAATGGTGCAGTATCAGTACAAAACAGACATTTCCTATTTTAGTTCATCATGCAGGGCTATAGAAAATTCCCCCTATTTAATAAGTGGACCGTTATACAGACAAATCCGCTACCAGCAAGGACACTCATTTCTGTCCACAAAGCAACAATAATAAAAAAAAAAAATGACATTCTTCAAGTGAAGTTGTCAGGTGATTGCTATTCCTCTCTATGAGAGCGTACTATCGTAGGAGAAAAGCCTAGCTCTCTGATATACAGGTTTATGTGATCTGGAGGAGAATTTCTGAGTAAAAGAAGCAGAGACATCTGCCAGGATTCGTAAAAGAGACAGTAATAGTACAGCTTACCCCACCTATATACAGTGATTGACAATTTGCTCTATACACAAACTGATATAGGGAAAGATGGCAATTAATGTTTGTTGGAGTAAGTAGGTCTTCCACTGCCTTTTAAGGAGTCCTATCAGCATTTACTCTGCTTTTAACTTAGAAATTCAGAATTAAATTGTACAAACCTATATATCTCAGAGCTCTGCTTCTTTTCTTGTCCTATCCTGCTCCCAAATAGATAAGGTGACAAAATTCAGCTTAATTTTCAGCAATGAAGACCAGAGCCACCTTCCCCTGTAAGCTGCAGGAGGAACAGAAGTATGGTTGCTCTGGCAGTGCCTCAGCGCTAAGCTACATATTGCCTATGGATCTCCATAGAAGCATAGATGATTAACAGTTTCATCTATACTGTACTTCTTGCATCTGTTGCTAAGCGGACTTTTGATACTAGGTAATTATTTGCTTTCTTTTGTTCAAACTCAGCAGATTTCTTGCACAAAGTCTGCAACAGCCCTATTACTCTTTATAGAATTAGCAGAAATCCATGCAAAGTGATTTATACGATTACTATAGTGACCATAGCAGGTAGTGATGATAGTAACATTAATAACCCCATGCTGTTTCCCTTAACAGGGAAGTTAAAATAAAGACTGGTGAATGGTTCTATGAAGAAAGAGAAAAAAAGTTTCCATCTGCAGGTAATATTCTTTCTAATTCTAAACCACAGGATCAATACAAGCATTGAGATACCATTGGATGGAAAAATAATTGCAATGCTAACATTATAAAGTGTGGACTAACATAGATTTTTTTTTTTTACTTTTTCTTTCATCTATTCTTAACCCCTTAAAGGGGTGTTCCCATCTCACACATCAATGGCATATCATTAGGATCTCCAGAGAAAGCCCCCGAAAGTCTCTTTTCAGGATAGCGAGTTACTTGCGCACTACCTTCCATTATTTTCTGTGGGACTCTTGAGTATAGATAAACGTTGTGTTCAGAACTCCCATAGAACAGAAGGTAGATTAGTGTTCTAAACAGAGACTCTCTCTCTGTGATCAAGATTGGTGCTGGTACCAGAGGAGGGACACACACCTATCACACATTGATGGTATATCCCATCAATTGGCCATAACATTTTTTACTTTGTCATTCAAAGAACTGCAACTTTTTTAATTTTTTCGTTGACTTGGTTATATTAGGGCTTGTTTTTTGTGGAATGAGTTGTATTTTTAATAGCTGCTTTTTGGTGTACAAATGTATTGAAAAACTTTTTGGGGAGGGGAGTGGAAAAACAAATTCTGCAATTTTTGAGTTTTACTTTTTAGGTTTAGTCTTTATGGCACATAGCATCCAGTATGTCTGACATGTTAGCTTTTTTCTGTGGGTTGATATAACTACAGCAATACCAAATATATATTTTTTGTTTTTTTTACTACTTTTTTCAAATTAAAACTTTTTTTTTTTTTTAAATCACTTGTTTTTGTGTTGCAATATTCTGACACCTAAAACTTTTTTTCTTCTTCTCATAACAATGTTATAGAAGGGCCTGTTCTTTGCGGGATGTAGTTTTCAGTGGTATTATTTTGGAACGCATACAACTTTTTGATCACTCTTTATTTTGCTCACTGGGAGGTGAAATGAGCAAAAAAAATGCAATTCTTCTAGAGTTTTTTAAAATGATTCACCATGCTGGTTAAATAATGTCGTAACTGTACAGTTCAGTTCATTACTGAGAGGTGGTACCCCCAGGATCTCCATGATGTATGTACCCGTCATGGAAGATTAAGTAACCACGCTTCATGACAAATATATTGTATACTTAATTGAATATTAATGGGTTACAACAATGGGACAGCTCTATGGAGCACAGAGGAACTAAATGCACCCTGGCCCTGCTGCAGTATCATTAAGAGGGAAGAAAACGCCAGCATTAAAAATAGTACATGGCAGAGAGGGGGCTCTGTTACAGGTTTTACATTCAAACTTTCATTTACAACCCTGTTGCAGACCTGCAGAGCTACGGTTTGTCTGCCCTGAATATGTGGTTTCTGTAGTGTTAGTTGGGTAAAGAAAAATAGCATTTAGTTTCACTAGGAATCGTTTACTTAGGAAAAGGATTCTAAGTTTTGCAATATGAGAGTTAGATGTATCATGATATTAGTGTGTATGGACATCATGCTATATTTTACATGTCGTGTGAATTTGTCATTCTATATTGTTAAGTAGCTGAAATATTCATTTTGTTATCTTTTTAATAGTTGCCTTTTCTATTTACAAAATGCCCTTGTTCTTTGCATTTAAATGATTAAATTTTGTTCATGGGAGCAATTATGCATATTTATTTGGCAATATGGTATATTGTTGTATAAAATAACCATAAAAAAGTGTAAATATGTTGTACTACCATGTGTTTTACAGGAAAACATGAATCAGCTAGTGCAAAACTCTTGAAGTCCTATCAAAAGATGAGGTAAGGCACCTGTGAAAACAAATCATTTATAAAGTAGACACAATATAACTTAGTAAAACCTCAAATGGCTTGGGCTAGCTTTAAAATGATATATTGCAAGTTTATGGAGAACAATATCAATGCCTATATTTCCATATCTCATGGCTTCAGAATCCACTTACTGAATTTTGACTTAGAGTATGTCCCCACGGCACGGGTTTTCGGCCGGTTTTTCAGACCGCCTGAAAAATCGGCCGAAAATGAGCACAATTGTGCTCTATGGAAAACCCGTGCAGCAGTCCCCACTGCACGGTTTTTCGCCCGGCGGTTTTGTCGCCGGCGGACCGGCGACAAAACATTGAACATGCACAATCTTCCGTCCGGTTTCCGGACGGAAGATGTGCATCTCAATGGGAGGGGGGAGGGCTGTTCTCTGCTCATCGCGGAGAAAAGCCGCCCCCCCCAGCGGCCGTGGGGACAGCCGCAAAACCGGACAAATACCGGCCGATTTGTCCACTGCCGTGTAAACGGCCCCTTACACTGATTAGTCATAGCCTAAACATATTGTGTTGCTTCCCTTCCCACTTTGTGTTCCCAAAATGCATGGACTCCACAAGATCTCTGAAGGTCTCCTATGGTATTTTGCATCAAGACAGTCGCAGCAGATCTTGTAAAAGTCCTTTTAAGTTTTGAGATGGCATCTCAATAGATTGGACTTTAGCTCCTGGATGTTTGACTTGATTGAGATCTAAAGGACTTGGAAACCAAGTCACCTTGAACTATTTATTGAGGTTTTTTTTTTTACATCGTTCCTGAACAATTTTTACTGTGTTATCCTGTTAAAGAGGGCCAATGCCATTATTGAATAAAATTGCTTGGCTGGACTAGCACACAAGCCCCATTAGCCCACATACAATGTTGTCCCTCCCTTGCAGAAAAATAGTGTCTCACAGTGTATGTAGGGGTCAACATATGCACTCTGACAAATTGGTAGCCAAACAGCTCTATTAACAAAAAGCCTGATTGTGTTGTGTGTTTTGACACCTTTTTATAGCTAGTTTTTTTTAGCAGTATGCGCTGCAATAGCTTTTCTGTGGGACTATAGCCAGGGCTGCGATCAGTTATCTATTAACTGTTTTAGGGCCCCATACAGCCAAATCAAATGGGGCCCCCACCCATTACTAGTTCCTATTTTTTTTAACATATCTGTGGGCCCCTTTTTGATTAGGCCCCTGACAGGAGTACTGCCTGTACTGCCCTATTGGCACCCTTGACTGAAGTACATGGGTTAGTCCTCGTAGCCCACATGTATCAATGATTTTTGTACCCTTTTTAGTAGGTACAAACACACACAGAAAGCCCTACCTATACAAAATTCAACAGTCAACAAAGATAATTTCAACTAAAAAATAGTCAACAGCTTTTTCAGTTATTCATTCCTCTCATCAGTGACTGTTAACCACTATAAATGAGGCATATGGTGGTCAGTTAGAAAACAAAGTATCTTCAATGTAAAAAGGTAATTTTATATGTATTACTGTGCCATATAATGTAATTTTATACTTTATAAAAGTTCATTTTAAATCATTGCATTATATTTTCTGTGTACTTTCATGTTTCAGTAAGATCTCCATTGTTCCACCTACTCCACCTCCTTTCTCTGAAGTGACTCCTGTATACAACTCGGTGGTAATGTACAAAATGTTAAACATTTTTTATTTGCTAGTGGTAGGCATTAAGGCTAGGTCTACACGGCATTGGACAAAAAACTAGCTGAAAACCAAATCCTAAAACTGTTCATAGAATGAGTTTTTTTTTTTGTCCATTGCATGTTAAAAACAGCTAAAAAACAAAAAATTTTTGGCACGTTTTTTGGTGCTTTTTTGCAGAAATGTACAGCATTATAATTGCTGTGGATTTCTGCAAAAACACACAAAAAAACATCCGGCACTTTACATAGACTCCAATAGTTAATTTTCTGCCCTGTCGTTCTTTTGCAACGTTTCACTGGCATCAAAAACGAGCAGAAAAAAAACATTCTGTAGAGACTAGAGAACGTTTTTACCATTAAAGTCTATGGGATCTGTTTTCAGTCGTTTTTTCATTGTTTTTAGACAACGAAAAAAGCTAAAAAACAAGCCGAGTTTGTGTGCAGTGGAGACGTAGCTTAAGTTTTATAAACAGCAACACATCTTAAAATAACTTTCCCAAAATTGACAATTTTCACTTAGGTGACACATTGTCTAACCGCTTGGACCTGCATTATTACTAGGATCAGTTAGGAAGTATTTTAATAAATTAAACAGTAGCACCCATGCTCAATCGCTGCGCCATAGTTTATAGGGTTGACGATCATAGCAACTAAGTACAGCGCTTGTCTATTTCCATCAGCCCCACAGACCTTCCATAGGACAGCAGTGTTCACCGATCAGACATGTATCACTTACTCTGTGGAGATGTACAAGTAGGACCAATAAGGTCAAATCCAGCAGTATTTAAAATCCATAATTGCTTTTATTGTAGATCCATAACAATACAGTAGCAATAGTTAAGTTAAGGCCGACGCATTTCAAGTGTGTACCATGTTACGATTAAGGGTTGTACACACCTGAAATGTGTCAGCCTTAACTTGACTATGGTTACTGTGGCTACTGTGTTTTTGTGGATCTAAAATTAAACAATTTTGGATTTTAAATGGTGCTGAATTTGACCATTTTGGTCCTACTTGTAGATGTCTGCAGCCGGGGCCCTCCCAGATTTTCCATGCACCCTAACCCTCTGGTATTACTTCACTATTTCATATTCTGTGGATACTGCGTGTGATGAATGTTGATTGTGGGAAAACCCTTTTTACATGGATTAAGTAATAAAATATATGATGTACACAACAAATCGCACTAAAGAAAGATGAACTATTTATAAACAAAAATTTTTTATCGTCATGTGGTTCTTGGTATGGCTAAACCCCTTTCCAATCTGTGCTGTTATAATATGTTGTGATATTGGGGTAGTTCACGCAGTTTCTGTGATATTATGTTTGAGTATAATGTGGGCAAAGCAGGCAACTCCGAGGCATTTAACCCTATAGATACCCTGGTCAATGGGGACCACGGAACCTAAAGAAATTTAAAAAGGGGTCTGTTTTCAAACAAAACATAGCAATCATGGTAGTGTTTTTTATTTACATTTTTTACAGCAGACACCATGTGGTATCAGTTGCATGTTAAGGGTACGTCCACGCAGCAAGGGTTTTTAGTCGCATTTTCATACTGTTTTTCGGATTTGAAAACCAACTGTCAACCATCCCCATATACTTAAAGGGGTTGTCTCACTATATTGATTCATCTTACCTCAGTCCTGTTTTCTTGTTTTCACTTTGAATTCAGGGGCATGTTTACTGGCTTACACTAGGCTGCAGTAGAAGCCAGGTCTATATGTAGCTATAGGGACCAGCACTGGCAGCCTATCAGGAGAGATCAAACAGGTTTGTAGCTATAGCGACCATAGGAGCTGATGCAGCCCATACAAGAGGGGATATCTAGGAATAGGTAGGACACTGTTAATTGACACGTATTGCAAAATGACTTGTTTCTCGCCAATAATTCATTGGGTGACACAGCACCATGGGTATAGGCCTTGCCTTCGGAGGTGGACACTAGGCGGATCAAACGTGTTAGCCCCGCCCCGACGGCCTATAACCCTCCTGCTGACGCCAGGCTGATCAGTTTTCAGCCTAGTGTCTGTAGGAGGCAGACGCTGCTCTGCAGAGTTTTGTTTTTTTTTTCTTTCCTATGTAGGAAGGTGATTGAGCACCGGCTCTCACCTGGAGGAAGGGATGAGCACACGGCTCATGGGAAGTGATTGAGTGCCCGGTTCACTTTTGGAAGTGATCGAGCGCCCGGCTCTCACCTGTTGGAAGGTGATCGAGCGCCCGGCTCTCACCTGGAGGAAGGTGATTGAGCATCCAGCTCTCACCCGCTGGAAGGTGATCGAGCACACGGGGGGGCCGTCAACGCATAGTTGTACCGTGACGCTGTCCCCCCTGAGGGCGTCAGGAAACCAGTTAGTTCTTTAGCTGGCTGGCCTTCCTCCCCGCCGCTCGCCAGTCCCCACCTGCCGCCTCCGTGGCCTTTTATGGATTCCGGTAGCCTCACCTCTGGGTGCATGGTACAGAAGGGGTGAGGCCGCGACGGCCGAAGACATCGGATTGGTGAGTACCCCGACCTCCCCCGTTTTGGGGGTGGTCGAGGATTTTTTCCTTTAATACGTTTTGGGTGGCCGCAGGAATTCCGTTTTCCTGCGGCCTCTCAGTGTTGCCCTATTTCCCCGGGTATTGGGGGGCTGCCCGAGGCAGGAGTGCGTTCCCTCCCCGTGGCCAGTGCCGGCACTGGGCAGCGGACATGTTAGTCCGCTGCGGCAGCGTCCGCTTAGGGGTTTGGCCCCAGCGGCATTTTTCTCTACCGCGCTGAGGGTCCCAGTGATGGGGGGCATATTTCCCCCCATGTTATAGCTGCCTTAAGGCAGCAGGACAGGTTGCCATGCGACATTGGCGTTTTGACAACCATGTGGTGCTATGGCGTTACTGCCGCTGTACCACGTGTTTTGAGTCTGGCGCTGGCTGCTGGGGGTGAGATGGGCCTCTCAGGGGTTGCTAGTACCGCTTACCAGCTCCTGCGGCGTTCCGGCGCCGTTCCGACGGTCGCGCCGCGGGCTGCAGCCGCGCGTTCAAATTTAGCCCCCGGCTTCTGAAGGCTTAGGCCGCGCCTAGGCCTCAACTAGGCCGCGCCCTCTCCCGGCCCTGAGCCATCCCAGGGGCGGCCCCAAACGGGTCCGGGCCCTCCCTGGATGGGGCAGGACCTCCAGCAGCCCAGGCCTTTGTTGGGGGCGGAGCCTAAACGCTGTTTTTGCGGCGTTCGGCGTCCTGGCTTCTCCTGACTGCAGAGGAAGACACAGCATCTTGGGATGGTCAGTTAACCCCCTGTGGGCCATCCATCCCTGCCCCTGCGCTTTGCAGCCATGTCCCTTTTCAGGGCTGTTTTAAACCGCCAGTGTCAAAACGGTGGCGACTTGCTTCGCCGGCGCCCATTTGCTACAGGATAGTCTGGGCAGCTAGCCCCAGTGCACTTTGTGCCCTTTACGCTGCTCCGCTACCGTCCACTGCGGGACCCAGCGCCTCCTGTCAGGGGTCGGCGGCCCCATATTGGGCCAGGTCCCTCGCTCACTAGCAGTGGCCACCCTGTACAGAGTACCCCAGGTTACGGCTTTGACCATAGGGCTCATGCCGTCGCTGCTCGCTGCCCAGCCTCGCACCTCCCAGGGTCCAGCGCCCGGCGCAGCCCGTACGGAGTGTTAGCGTAAGAGGGTCAGAGTTCTCTCTGCCTCTTTATCACCCGAGCTCTCTCCCATCAGACGGTGGTCGGAGATGGAAGCTCCATGCCTGGATACGGCTTCTTCAAGTGGGGACGTCTCTGATTCTGACTCTGAGCCAGACAGAGATAATGATGCAGCAGCAGCGGTCCAAGCACTTAGCTGGACTATTGGGGACGGATGTGAAAACTCCAGGCCTATTAAATATGGCCCCTTCTGGAGGACTCCTCTGTCTCTGGCGTTGGGCCAGACAGAGATGATGATGCGACAGGCGATAGCAGCGCTATCCAAGCCTATAGCCGGGAGAAAAAACTCCTGGGCTCGTGAATACGGCCCCTTCTGGAGTTTCCCCTGTCTCTGGCTTTGTTGGATCCGGCCTCTGTTGGAGGCTCCCCTGTCTCTGGCTCTGGGCCAGACAGAGTTAATAGGATGACCGCAGCGGTCCAAGCCCATATCAGAGCTGTCAGAGACTCCCTTCATGTTAGGGGTGAGGATGTCTCAGCCTCCCAGGGGGGAGGTCTCCCTTAAGGGCGGCAGGCGACAGCGTTTGGTGTTCCCTGCAGTCCTGAAGTGGAGAACTGTTTGCCAGGAAGTGGAAACATCCGGTCAGGCGTTTGTTTCCTACCAGACGACTTAAGTCTCTTCACCCTTTCCCGGAGGATCAGGGTCATAGTGGTCGGTGGTCCCATCAGGGGACACCCCAGCACCCGGCTCAAGTAGCCTATGGCCATCCCTGTCTTGGACGCGGTGGTCCTTGGTGACGGCACAGACAGGCATCCTCACGGGTTGTTGTAAGTTCGCCCTGCGGCGACCGGGGCAGCCCTGCAACCTGCGCTTGCTTCTCCGCAGTTCAGCTTGCATGGTCTGGTCGTAGCGGCAGTGGCTATCAGCTGGAAGCTTCCACAGGGAGTTGTGGAATCCCGCTTCCCAGTTCTCAGAGTTTCTGCGGTCCCAGTGAAGTCTCACTGGTGTCAACCCGTTTTATGGCTAGAGCATCGGCCAATGCAGGGGGTTGCAGCCTCCAAGGAGGTATTTGTGGCGCTCCCGCTCACTTGCGGTAAGCGTTTGTTTTTGGGAGGATCATAGTATGCTTTCCCCTCAGGGTCAGCCGGTGTGGCGGCATTTACGTTAAGATCTCGCAGAACGCGCAAGCGCCTTTTGCCCAACTAGCGCTTGGTCTGAGGAACCGGCCCCCACCCGAGAATTGGTTTGGGGTGGGGGCATTTCCTCCAGTTCCAGAGGGATATGGCAGGTTCAGGTCAGCGATACCTGGATTCGCTGGGTCTTCAGGACTCACTTTGTTTGGCTTCCCCAGCACGGTTGCAGCTCCCTCCGCGCCCGCAGCTCTGGCTCGGGCGTCGGTTTTCCTCTGGCAATCTGCACTCTCCCCCGGCAAGGAGGGATTATGCCGGCCTCCAAGTCTGAGCGTTCTTTCAGGGGGTCTTATTCAAATCCCTTTAGGGTTCCCATGAAAGGCAGCTCACTAGGGCCAATGTCGGCCCTTAAAGAGCTCAACCGGTATGCGTATGGACCCGGTTTCCACTGGAGTCGCTCCGGTCAGCGGTAGTCTCTCGGGAGCGCAGAGAGCTTTTTTTCAGCTGCTTTAGGCATCGGGTTGTTTTTATGTCCCTATGTCCCAGGTCTATCAGCGGTTCCTGCGTGTTCACAGTAGGCTCCCGATAGTGCTCTGCTCAGAGCTCTGCTGTTCGGCCTCGCAGCGGCACCAAGGTTCCTCATGTAGCTCTTGCCACCCCTAATGACGATCCTTCACGTCAGGGGGTTGGTCCCACCTCAAATGCGCCTGCCGGGTCAGGATCCCCTGGAGTTTGCAGCGCACTTCGGCTAGATGGTTAATTGGCAGCAATCCTGGCCTGATTCCATCATTAGGGATGGAATTTCGAGGGACGATTTATTCTCACTCAGGTTCCAGAGGGTTCTCTCCCGTCTGGAAGCTACAGCGCGTAGTCGATCCCCTATCTCTGTGTCGCACCCGGCATGTTCTTTAGAGTTGCATGCAAGGGTTCGGCAGCTTGAGGACCGACTCCGAGGCGTGGTCCTTTGCGCAGCTCCTTGCCTGCTCCCTACAGCGGGCAATCCTGCCTCAGTGACGCAGGTCTCCAATGTCCTTGGTCTCAGCGGTGCGCCTGCCACCCCAGGCTTGTCTCATCCTGGGCTGGTGGCTAGCCTTCCCGGTGTTACTTCAAGGGAGGTCATCTCTGTCCCCATAATGGCTGGTCATCACCACAGACGCCATTGCTCCAGGGGGGGGCCCAGCTCCCGGACGATGTGGGGTCGATGTGCTAGAACCCCAAACTATTTAATTAAGCGCTCGCTCACTGGGTTCCCCTCTCCCAGTTCGGGTTCTGTCCAACAACACCACGGTTGTGGCATGTCTGAGTATTTGGGGTGGTTCCAGAGGCCGGGCAGTTCTCTAAGGTAACTGCAAGGGTTCTTCGCTGGCAGAGCAGCGGTACACCCCTGGTCAGAAACTCCCCTTCCAGGGGTGTAAAATCAATTTGGCCAATCATCTGTCGGAAGTGCGTCGCCTTCCTTGCCGGAGTTGAGGTATGCGAGACGTCGACATGGTAGCGTCTCGCCTCAAGCCCTAGCGCCTGAGTTATGGGCCAGGAATCCCCTGGCGCTGGCAGTGGACTTGCTGGTCCTGCCTTGGGGCAGGTTGGTCTGTCCTGTCCTTTTTAACTCTGGGCCCTTCTTCCTCGAGAGCTCAAGTGCCTCGAGTCCAGGAGGATACCAGCTGTGCCCTCCACCTTAGTATTAGGGCCGCAGGTCGGGGTGCGCGGAACTCGGGCCCGATTGGCAAACTGTCCTTGACCGTTTCCTTTACGCTCAGGCCGTCTGTCGCAGAGCCCGCTGCTCCAATCCACGGTACCGCGGTTGCAGTTTCACAGCAGGGCTGTTGCGACTGCAACCCTAGATCACCCGGGTCTGTTGCCCAGAAACTTTCACCCTTTGGTAGGCTCTCCTCCAAGGGTGCAGTCTTTCTGCAGTCAGGCCAGGAACTCGGGCTCGCCCTCTCCCACTTGAAAGGGCAGAGTTCGGTTCGCTGAGTCTGTGCAGCGTAGCTGGCCCCCATTCACAGGTTAAGGTTTTTTATTGCAGGGGGTCATGCGTTTAGTCCCTCTGGTTCGTAGGCCTATCGAACCGTGGGATACAATGCTTGTTTGGGAAATCGGACAGTCTGCACCTTTCGGACCTCCATGGGAAGTCTCCCTGTGTTTACTTTTATGGAAAATGGCCTTCTGGGTGGCCATCCCTTCTAGCCACCAGGTGTCTGTACGGGCCGCTCTATCTGCAGGCCCCTGGGCGGGGGTCTGCAGAAGGACAAGGTTACTCTGTGTCTTGTTCCGTCAGGTTTCCCTATGATGGTTTCATCGTTTCATATCGATTAAGACCTAGTTCTGCCCTCTTTTGCCCCTCGTCCACTCATCTTTGAGGACGATTGTTACGTTGGGTAGCCATGGTCAGGGCCGTTCGGTTCTACCTCTCTGTTTTGGATTCTTTAGGTGCGCACAGCCCTCTTGGTCATTCCTGAGGGTCCGTGCAGGGGCCTGGCGTCCTCTAGGCCGCCGTTGCCAGCCGGATCTGGTCCATAGTCACGCAGGTCATGGCTCGCTCCCCACAAGCAGTTGGGGCCGCCTGGTTGGTTCGGCTTCAAGCCTCGGCTTTTGCAGATTTGCAAAGCTGTCACCTGGGCTTCGGCCCATACTCTAAGTTCTACCCAACTCATGCCTTGGCCTCGGCTGCTGCAGCTCTCGGCCGTCAGGTACTTCAAGTAGCAGTGGGCTGATGCTTGTCACTGCTGATGAAGTTTCTAGTTGCCCACCCTCTGGGAATGCTTTTGGACATCCCATAGTGCTTTGTATCCCCCAATGAATTATTGGCAAGAAAATGGGATTTTTGTACTTACCGTAAAATCTTTTTCTCGTCCAATTCATTGGGGGACACAGGTCCCACCCTCGATTTCTTCACCAGGGAATTAAGGTTCTCTTTTGTTCCTCCTCTCGGCCACGGCTTTTGTACCAACTGATCAGCCTGGCGTCAGCTGGAGGGATATAAGCCGTCGGGGCGGGGATAACACATTTGATCCGCCTAGTGTCCGCCTCCGAAGGCAAGGCCTATACCCATGGTGCTGTGTCCCCCAATGAATTCGACGAGAAAAGGATTTTACGGTAAGTACAAAAATCCCATTTTTTGCAAGATCTTTAACATAAAAAGCAATCCTTGTAGTGAGACAACCCCTTTAACTAGAAAATCTGCCCAGTAGTGTACACTGCATGGTTTTTCTATTGCCCGGGTTTAAACACTGCCGGTGTTCCAAAAAACTTTGAACGTGCACAATCAAGGTGTGCTATTTAATTGTTAAGAAGATGGCCCAATCCGCAAACCGTGGACAGTGCCATCCCCCAAAAACATTCAAAAGATGATAAAATACCGACCGGATTCCTAAACCGAATCTGACCAGCATTTTACACTTATCATGTGGCCGTACCCTAATTGTACTGAACAGGGCAAAACTATTACAGTAATACCAAATTGATATATTTTTTATGTTTCACTGCTTTTATACAATAAAAACACTTTTGTTTAAAAAATAAAATTGCATTTTTGCATTGTCATGGTCTGAAAGCCAAAACTTTTTGATTTTTCTGGGTACGGAGTTGTGTAGGGCTTTGTTTTTGCGGGATGGGGCAACATTTTCGTTGATACTATTTTAAGGGGACCTAACTTTTGATCGACCTTTTAATCTGTTTTTTTGGGAAGCAGGATGAAGAAACTATAGCAATCCTGATAGTGTTTTGTTTTTTATTTAATTTTTTTTTACTTTGGTCACCATGCGATGTGACAGGTTAGTTTTACTCTGTGTGGTAATACGATTACAGCGATACCCAATTTGTTTTTTTATGTTGTAGCACTTTTTTTTTTTTTTTTACAAAACAGATTTTTACCGCCTAAAACAATATTTACACAGCTCTTTCTTCTAATAGCAATAACTTTTTCTTTTTCCACATACAGAGCTGTGTAAGGGTCTGGTATTTTAGGGACCAATTGATTTTTCATTTAAACTGCTTTGGCATTAATGACTTTTTGATCACTTTTTATTCCATTTTCTGTACAGTGGGATGAGCAAAAATCGCAATGATATTTATATATTTTTTACAGCGTTCATCATTAGGGTCAAATAACATGCCAGATTTATAAGCTAGGTCATTGCGCACACGGCAATACCAAATATTTTTACTTTTTTATTTTTGATCTTTTTGGGGAGATTTATAATGGAGAAAGGATGGTGTACATGTGTTTTTTACTTTAACTTTTTTCACTTTCTTTTTTCTTGTCCCCATAAGGGACTTGACTCAGTGATCTGCTTAGATCGATGCTATGATACATAGCAGTACACTACTGTACTGCTATGTATCATTGCTGTCAATCACCATACCCAGTTGTGCCCTCTGGGCATGGCCAGGTGTGGTGACGTCACGCCTTTATAAGTTTTCTAGATTGCCATAGATGTCATCGACACCCTGTGATCATGTCACGGGGGTGCCAGTGAAGATAAAGGAAGCTCCCTTTCTCTGTCTTTCTCTTAGCTTCCGCGACTGACTGAAGTATCTAAGGGGTTAATTGGTCGTGACTGAAGCAAGCTCTGGTCGTAACCAACAGGGTATGGAACCAGCTGTAATATAGAGCTGGTTCCATGGTCCGATTGTGCGGGCTCTGATTGTGAGCCCGCGTGATCCTCATAATGTATCCATGCATCAATTTGTAGGAACCCCTTTCTAACCATGATGTATGGGTACGTCATATGTCGGTAAGGAGTTAAAGGGATTTCCCATCTGGCTGTTTCACAGAGCCTGCTCTTCACAGCCAACTTCAGGTTTACACATCCTGTTGAGGGTGTTTCTACAGCAGTGATTGGTACATGAGCTTTGCTATTACTAGCTGAGCTTGTTAGAGGGACATTGGTGATGGAGGGGTTTTAACACCAAGTAGCAAGGCCATAGAGCACTAAGGGGTTAAAGTTTATCAGTAAGAAATATAAACAAGCTTGTATACTGCTGATAAGGCACAGCAGAAGGTGATGTAACCATACTGGCCAGGACAGTTAGAACAGCTATATATTTGGCAATTGTCTTTATTAACCTTTTCCTACATGTTTAACGCTAAACAGTGTGGTCAGAAAATCCTTATATAGCTCCTTCTGCGAAAGAAAACAAGACCTATATCTATAGAAAAGTAAAAAAACACAAGGCTTAATTGCGAAAAATAATAACATTTCTACCACTAGAGGACCCCAAACTGGTAAAATCCTAAGGCCAGGGCCACATGTAGTAGAAGAAATTTGCCATGGATTACAAGACAAGTGTTACATGTGACTTTTTCTGAAGATTTTGCAATGAATTCACTATGGACTTAGAGCAGATTTCAAGGAGTGAAAACTGCTGTAAAAATCCAGTACGATTCGATAAGAGAACTGACATGCCTGTTTATCCACGTGGATTGTTTCTGCTACATGTGGATGGAATTTTTATAACCCCATCTTCATGTATCATACTAATATTTGCTGCAGATCATAGTTTCATAGTTTGTAAGGCCGAAAAAAGACGAGACGTTCAGCCTGTTGTGCTAAGGTGTTGATCCAGAGGAGGGCAAAAAACCCCAATGATCAAAGGTGCAGATCCGCTGTGTCTGAACACAACCTTTAGAAATTTCTGAAAACTAGGTTTCCATAACTGCCAGTAATGGCCAAGAACATATGGTGCTGTTTCTAAAAGAAAACAGACATTTTTTTCTAATTCTTTAGTGTTTTTTTTTATATGTTTATATCCATTTAACCCATAAGCTATGTTCACACGGTGTATTTGCAGGGCGTAATTATGCCCCGTAATTACGCCGTGGGGGCGGGGAGGGAGCGGGGGGGCCGGCACCTCGCCGGCCCACAGACATTCATTACAAGCGGCGCGTATACGCCGCTAGTAATTCACATGTCACTTATCTCCCCCCGCGGCAGATTCGCCGAGCAGGGAGAGGAGACGTAATCCATAGTTCTTTATGAGAACTGTGGATTACCGTAATGACTGGGCCGTTTTCAGCCCATAATTTGCGCACTCCGGCGCGTAATTACGGACTGAAATACGTCCAATTTTAAGCCGTGTGAACATAGCCATAGGTATCCTTAAAGTATGTTGGCAGAAATTTAATAGCTTAAAACACTTGATAGACATTGAAAGATTACTTTATAAGAGTCTGAATTCCATTCTGTTTTACAGGAACTCGCAAAATCAAAAGGTTTTAATAAATCTGTGGAAAATATCTTTCTTTCCCTTACGACCCAAGTAAAAAGTAAGTGCTATATAAATTATTCAGAAATACTGCTATGGAGTAGCGTGCAAGGATCCATAAAAAATGGGACAAAAATTAAATATAAATCACATAAGCATGGAGATGTACTTACTGATCCTGGTCTAGGATTCAGAGCAGTCACAATGCCATATGAGAAGGTTTATCAGGTGTAAAGTAATAATAGACAGACCACTCACACACTTTCTATACATGAGGGGAGTGTCTACCTTAATATCATACCTGCACAAAAGTAAAAAGATTTTTCTTAATACTATTGGGAATTGGATGCTGACCCTCCTGGGAATCGGTAAGTAAGCCCCCAGTTTTCTGTGATTTGTAACTGCAAAACCTATGCAAAGGCACTAGGCTACTAACATGGTTAAACTATTGCTGAACGTTAGCTTAATTTCACAAAAACAATACACTGAAAAAAATATTCTCATACTTGCCTCTCATCTTATACAACTGGTTACCAAATTTAAAGACTCTTCTTATCAGAAGTGCCCTCCAAGACTGGTACCTTCCCTTATAACATTAAACAATGCAGAACTTGTACCCATATGTGACTAAAAACGACAGTCCATATACCTCACAGAATTATAAAAACAACAACATCATATGTACATCATACACTGTAAAGAGTGCCCAAAAGCAATCTACACTTCTCAACATTGAAATTGTAACACCAAAAAGGTAAAGCCATAGGGTTATGCAGATGACGGAAAAAGCAGGCGTCGCTGAGATCTGCAGATGTTCGCATTTTCAAGCACCCAGCTCCAATCTGTGGCATGTGAGGAAGCAGGATTGGAAGCAAAGTTTTCTAGCCACTTGAAACTTCAAAGATCAGATGAAATGGTGTGGGGTGGGATGATTGTGCAATGCCTCCTGTTCCTTGATACTAGTCACAAACTGAAAAGGCTAGAATTCTTGGAGAGACCTTTGTTTACCTCTCTGGCAGTTCGCAATGCACATAGGTTATGGTGTCTGCACTTTTTAATTTTGGGTGTCCTATTGGTTGGGAGAATGATAAAAAACTGGAATGACAGCAAAAGTTGTGCAGGAGTTATCCTCTGCACAGATTGTCTGATTGCAGGGGTGCATCCACCCAGCAGTGAGAAAATATCAGTCGGATTCTGATGAAAGAATCCAAACAGTATTTTATCGTCTTTTCCATGGTTTTGGGGGACGGTTCTGTCCGTGGTTTGCAGATTTGCTGTCCCCCTCAACCATTGACATGCACATCTTCTGCCCAAAAACAGGACAGAAGAATGAACATGTTCTCAGTTTTTAGGAACGCCGGCAGTGAAAAATACTGTCCGGCAGAAAATCCGTTCAGTGGGGACTGCTGAACGGATTTACTCTTAAAGTCTATGCAGATGGTTGACAGTCGGTTTTCAAATCTGAAAAAAGTCTCAAAATCTGACCAAGAATCCTGCCGTGGGGACAAGCCCTTAGAATGGTGCATAGTCATCCATTCTGTACTATACATAAAATTGGACATCATATCCCAAGCCTGGGGAGGCAAACCGTGTCCATACAACCCATCAAAAGGTGTTTGCATGTCATTGAGTCAGACATCCAGCTACAGGTGAGCAAAATTGTTGCTTGGACAGCACTGGAGTTCCCCACGTCCATTATGTTAGCACCATCAAATGCAGCAGACCGCCAATGTAAGGGGAGCCTTACCCTTACTACCAAACTTCAGCAAGAAATTAGCAATACGGCGTCAGCATAAGTGCACCTTTATTTAAAGGCAGAATCCCAGTAGAAAAAATGCAACGTTTCGACTCTAGAAGAGTCTTTATCAAGCATATCCAGCTATAGGTGTTCCATTGACTTCACATCACCTATCTTGAAGATAGGCAAGATGACAATGGGAGCTAAAATAAAGCTCTGTCCTTTTTAGTGATGCATCTTACTTTTGTTTTTGACACAATGATAACCAGAGAATGATCTGGAGACCACATTGGCAGTGCCATGAAGAATCCTTTACAGAGGAATATCACACTGGTTCTACTTCCGCAATCGTGGGTGACATAATGTACAGTAGCCAGACTCCTCTAGTCTTTATTTCAGGTAAACCAACAACTCCACATTGCACTGGTTGTGAAACCAATGTACTTCCATTTCTCCAAAGTGTCTCAGGAGATCAGGAGATGTTTTATAACAGTACAATGCTTGGCCACTTGTTGCTCAAGCTACTTTGAGCAGCCTGCATGGCCTAATCATGTAACCATGGCCTGCAACATCTCTAGACTAGTCTATCAAGCATATCTAGGATGCCACTGATCAGCAATTGCAAATGGGAGTTGCCAGACGCCAATCTTGTTGACTTGGGTGCCCAAGTATATTCGACGTGGCATAAGGTTCCTTAGACAAGCATTAATAACCTCATTGATTGCATGCTAAGCCATGTATGCAGGTGTGTTTGTGTGGGGCTCATACTCGATATTGAATAAACTGAAATGTTTTGAATAGTTATCATTTGCATATTATTTACATGTCTATAGATCCTGTGATTTCCATAATTCCAAAACTTTTCCTTCTTGTTGTTGCAAATTCATTGTTGAGAAATGTACATTAGGGCAGATTAACAGAATTACTATCCAGGATTAATCTAAACTGAAATACAAAAATGAATCTGGACACCCCTGTGGGTTAGCACTTTTCTGTAGCAAGACACAATATGACAGCTTTAAAAGTCTTAATACTAAAAGTTCATTGGTAGAATGACATGTGAACAAAAATCTGGACATTCAAGCGGATGGGAACATTCCAGTCATTTACACAAGTATTCATTTTAACACCTGGATTTTTCACCTATTTTATGGAAACACTTCACCTCCTCTACCAGATTGACCCCAATCTCTGAACTCCTAAGGCTACTTCCACACAACATTATCAAAATGCCGTTCAAAATCCGATGGTCTTTTGACATTGCTGGACCGCGGTTTTTGGAGCAAATTTTCGTTTTTTGCCATTGGCCCCATACATTCAGTGCACAGGACCATCGGCAAATCCGAGCAGAATCTGGCGGAATATACAACATGTTGCATATTCTGCTGGATTTTAAACCCGATGGTAAAAAATCCATATAGACCATAGCGTGGATTTTTCATTCCTGTCAATGCAGCACAGTGTACTGTTGGATTTTCCGCCGGTAAAGCTATGCTGTTTAGACATAGCCTAAGTCTTCACCAAATGTGTAACTTAAAGCTCCTGGACCTCAATGCAAAATCTATAAAAGGGCCCCCACCTGCCATGTGTCATTTATAATATTGGGGCGACATGCATGAAATTTGGCACATGAACCCCAAATTTCATGCACATAATAAAGGCATATAATGCGCCTGATTTATGAACCTGCTCTACAGCAGGTCATAAATCAGGTGCATTCTAGCGCTCGGGCGACAGTTCGGGATCAAGTATACCATTTTGAAAGTGGTCTACCTGTTCCAGCTGTAATGCACCTAGAAATACCGTTCTAATGCATCCGGGACTGGTGTGCGGGAGATTTAAAAACATATGAAGGATGCCAGATATCTGTCACAGCCCCGTTCATACATGTCGTCATTGGTGTTTTCTTATGCGGCAGAGGGAATTTGGGACCCTCTACGGATCCAGGGCTCATGAGGGTTTTTTTAGAATGCAGGTGTTTTTATAATTAAATTTCAAACACAAGTGAAATTTGGACTAGTTAAAGATGCATGGATTTTTATTGCAGCACACATTACAAAAAACACAGTGGGGCACATTTATCAAGGCAGTTGTGCCAGAATTCAGACACAATTTGTGCATGTGGCTTCATGGAAAGGTGGTGTAGCTCAACGTGCGCCTCTGTACACCAAAAAATACTCTCAAAACTGTTGAGTTTACAAAACTGGATTTATCAATATTGTCTAACTCTTAAACTGTGAAAGGTTATACTAGACCGACTTACAATGTGCCACATTTATCATAGTGTTGATAAACTTGTCACCTGAGAACTGTGTAGTCTAACTTTACACCATTTATGTCTTTTTTTTATTAATCAAAAGTATTTAACATAAAATTGACTTTTAAATGCTGAATACATTAAAGGAAATTGATACTCTTTGTTGGGTATACTGAATCAATTATATTTTATCCTTCTTTTCTCCATTAGAAATTTCCAAGTCTCAGAATGATATGACCGATAAATGTTACCTAAGCACAGACTATGGGAAGAGTGCTGACCGAAGGAAGGAAAGGAGAAGTCATTCAGACACTTCCATCAATATAGCAAGTGAGGTAATGTATAAGTTACAGGAACATACTGAGGCAGGAGTCTTCCCTTCAGATTCTGTTGCTTTGGATGTAAAATAGTGCTGCATGCTGTGCTATTTTTTGGACGCCTCTGCATAACCCAGTGAACCCCATGCTAAGTAAGTGGGGTCTGTCAGATGCCTTCAACACAGCTGTGGTTTCCATCAGACACGTGATGTGAACCGTGTAGTATTTTATTGAAATAAACCCCTGCGGTGGAGTGTGTGTATATGTGTGTGGGGGGGTATCATTCCATAACTGACAGCCTTCTCTGCATGAATGTGCCTACACAGATAGCTGTCAATCACAGGGTACCACCACCTACTAGTCTCATACCCCCAGAGGAACTAAGTTATGAATCAATTAATTGCAAGGATTATTGATTTTTTTTGCCATCAATTTTTTAGCTGCTCCTGTTCTATAATATGTTGTCCACAGCAGATAGGTCAGAATATTCAATGTGAAAAGTTCAGTTTGAAATTAAATGCAATGTCTATAATGCAAGGACAGCTTTTGTTTATTTAAATATTAATTATATCATATATCGTTTTTATCACAGATAGCAAAATCCAGCAGTCTACACGAGCTTATTCACAAAGCCAGAGAGGAAGTACAAGAAGTCCGAAATTTTAGTCAAGAAACAAAGGAGAGTGATGACCCAAACAAGACCATGTTCTTTGGAAGCTTAAAAAGGGTATTTGAAATAAATATGTAGATAGCTAATATGTGTAATAGATTATAAAACAATGTAAAAAGTGATATTCTACTAATACTTATGCATTATACGAATCAGTTGCTGGATTTGTATCTAAATTGTGATATATCCCAATGAATACATGAAATTCCGCATTATTCACTGCACTTATTACTAATTAAACATGTACTGTTTTGAATACCCTTGGGGTATGTTCACACGGCTTAATTGCGGGGCGCATACTCCCGTGATGCAGGGGGGCCGGCAGCCCGCTGGCCCCATAGACAAGCATTACTGACATGTCAATTATCTCCCCGCGCGTACAATACGATCCTATTGTACGAGCGGGGAGAGGAGGCGTAATCCATAGTTCTCTATTGCTGTAATGATTGGGGCGCATTTCGCTCGTATTAGAGCGGAGTACGCTCCAAATATGTGGCAAAATGTGCCCCAAAATAAGCCGTGTGAACATACCCTTACATAAAAGGATTAATAGGTGTTGCAAACAGCAGAGTAGAAAAAACTTCTATTGGTATATAATTTTATTTTTTATAACAGGCACATTATGTTAGAAATTAGTCACAGTCACTTTCAGGTTTCATGCCTTCTGACCTAGGCTTATCCTGGGGTTGGATCAGAGCCAATCAGGGGTCTGAACCTGCTATAACGAGAAGGCTATGTAGAAAAATACCAGAAAAAAATGACATGCATAGTGCATGCTGCATTTTACTTTTAAGTGCCAGTGATTGCAAAAACCAAAGTGTAGACATTATTTGAACTCCTAATATAATAGCACTTATTACTTTAGAGATGACTTATTCCTATGTTTGTGAAATCCACTACAGGCATTCCCCGGGTTACGAACGGGATAGGGACTATAGTTGAATTTGTATGCAAGTTGGATCAGGTATATTTATAAAAGGTAACTCCAGAACAAAAGGTTTCTTTTTTTGATTTTAATAGTGCAGGAAAGAGTTTTTACATTTGTTTTGCTGTCTGTGCCCCTGTTAAGAAGATTTCGCCTCATTTTCACCTCGTGCTGTTGTGGCATGCTGGAACTTGTCATTCCACATCTACTATCTGCTGTGAAACATGGAACTACAAGTGCCAGCATTCCTCATAAGTCTCCGTTTGTAACTAGGGGACAGATGTAAGTCAAGGACTGCCTGTATTCTGTCTACTAATTCTGACCTACCCCTGAATAGATTTTAATATATTTTTAACAACAAAAAATATTGACTTTTGAAGCTTTTTTTTTCAGTCTAGCATGGCCAGCATCAACAGTGTTTGCACAGATGTAGGCAGCATTGACAATGCCAGTGTGACTGGAGAAATTGAACTTGCGATAAAACCCACAACCAAGGCTGACGCGGGGTTTTCCAATTAAAAATTTAAAAAATTACTCGGGGGAAGAAAAAAAAAAGCAACCGTAAGATTCCCCGCACCAAACAACAAAACAGTGTTCCTTCCCAATAACTATAGATGAACTGTGTTAGTACTGATGTCAAATAGAACCGACTACTGTTAAATGGGGAAAAAGAAATTTGATTTAATGGGGGGGAAAAAAATCTTTTAAATTTTTTCAGAAAAGTTACATGCCCAAAATTTACAAACAGATCTGAAAAACAGATAAAGTCGGAACTCCCGGCCTGAAAGAAAAGTAACTTAAACTACATAAACAGGGGAATTTAACTCAACAAATAAAAAAAAAGGGGGCACCCTTTTAAAAAATTTAACATTTTCTCTGCCTTTGTCATGGCACCAATAATTTCAGTTAAAGGGCAGTAATTTCTACCATCAAAAACATATTTATCCCAGGTTTCAGGGTACAATTTTTCAAACAGCTACGTCCTAGAGAAATAACCCCAAAAAAATATCCCAAGCCCTTTGGGTTTTTTTCACACAGTGGCCAAAATTTTTTGGGGGGTTTTTTTGTGCAGGAAGGCACATCAATTAATGCTGTACATTGGTGCACAAAGTTTTTTTTGTTAATTGCTGTGCCTTCCTGCACAAAAAACGCACCAAAAACCGCACTGTGTGAAAGCACCCTTTTTTTTTATGTAGTGGGAAAAAGGGAGAATTTGGGAAGTGTTAAATAATTTTTGGGGTATCTTTTTCATTTAGGTATGTGAAAACTTATTTCCCCTTTCCCGATTAAAAACTACAATCAGTAAAAATAAAACAGGTTTAAAAAAAAATACAGTTGATCCCCTTTTTTAATGAAAAGTTTAAAAGGGAAACGGGACATAAAGGGTACATAAATAAGACCCCTTCCCCACGGTACATTAAAACCTTTTCCAGACTTCTGTCTTTTTAAAAAAGTTTTAAAAGTTGTGGTTTTACTATGCAAAAAAGGGTTTCCTTGGGGGAAACGCCTTTGCCCACAAAAAACCAGAAACGAAAAATAAAGCTGGAGTGAAACTCAAAAGCCAAAGAACCAACAAAATGGAGAGGCAAGTTAAAATTTTTTAATTTCATGAAGGAAAAATTAATTTTTTCCCCTTGTGGAAAATTTTAAAATTTTCCCAGACCAAAAATTAAAACCTACCCTTAAAATTATAGGCTTTTCATGTCTTTAACATTGAGAGATAGGATATCCAAAATAAAATCCAGAAAATCACCCTTGTATAAATTATATATATTTTTTTTGCATTTTTTTAGAAAATAAGTATTCATCCCCTAACAAAACCCTTAAAAAGTTTTTGGCTCCAAAAGACCCCGTTTAAAACGTCCTAATCAACTCGTTACCTACATTAAAGTCCAGCTTTTTAAAAAATTTACCTTTTAAAAAAACTCCGTCCACAACTCAATTAGACTCTAAAATTTTACAAAAATGGCAAACCAAAAAGCTTTTTCTAAAAGGGTGTCGGGACAAAATAAAAAGACCCGCACAAAGCGGGAATTTGGGGTAAAAAAACCATTAATAAGAATTTTGGGTTAAAAAAGGAGACAACTGTTGGGGCAATAGTTTAAAAAAAGGGAAAAAAACAAAATTACTGTCAATTTTACATGATCTGGGGCTTCCCCAAAAACTCCCCCTTGTGGGTATCCCCTTTATCTTTAGGGAAAGGGAGGGTACCCCCCCCCTTAAACAAAAAGGGGGAACTTGTTAAAAGATCTTAAGTCAGCTGGGACCACAGCACCAAGAAAACCATTGGTTAAAACATTAAACCCGTAAATTGGGTTTAAAATCCTTTCAGTGCCCCCAAGGGCCCCCCCCCTCAAGAAAGCAAAATGTATAGGCCCTCTTAAGTTTCCAAAGAACACCTGGGTGATTCCTTTGGGGGATTGAGAGAAGATTCTGGGGTCAGATTAGACAAAAATTTAGCTCTTTGGCATTAAAAACAGCTCGCCGTCTGCCAATGACCCAAAGAACTCCATTCCCCCCTTGTCAACATAGAGGTTGGGAAAAATTGGGCCACGGGCCCCGCGCCAGAAATTTTGGCCCAAAAAGCTTAGTAAACCAGGTTTTTATAGATGTTTGAAAAAGGGATACTTTCCAAACTTTTTTTGCAAATACCTTGGTACCCGCCAAAGACCCTTTTTTAAACGTACCAAAAATAATTTGGGCCGTTCTGGGGGGGGTTTTTTCCACCAACATTTTAAAAAATAACACAAATTTTTGAAATTTTTTTGATGCCAAAACTTTGGGGCAGAACATTAGAAAAAGCCAGACCCATTTTTATACAAAACGCACCTGAAGTAAAACTCCAAAAAAGGGAAAAGGGTTTATTTCATTCTCGCCAAATCCCATAAAAAAACCCTTTAAAATGAATTTTGAACTGTCAAAGGGAAACCCGAAATTTATAAAAACTCCCCTTTAAATTTTTTGGGGATTTTCTCCGGGTAAGGGGGACAGGGCTATTTGACCGCATCAAAGGAAGAATGGATCGAGCCATGTACCGTAAAAATCCTAGTAAACAACCTCCTTCCCTCCGCCAGGACATTAAAAATGGGTCGTGGCTGGGTTTTCCAGCAAGACAATGACCCAAAACATACAACCATGGCAACAAAGGAGTGGCTCAAAAAGAAGCACATTAAGGTCATGGAGTAGCCTAGCCAGTCTTCAGACCTTAATCCCATTGAAATCTTATGGAATGAGTTGAGGCTCCGAGTTGCCAAGTGACAGCCTCAAAATCTTTATGATCTGCAAAGAGGAGTGGACCAAAATTCCTCTTGACATGTGCGCAAACTTCATCATCAACTACACAAAACATCTGACTGCTATGCTTGCCAACAAGGGTTTTGCCATCAAGTATTAAGTCTGGTTTGCCAGAGGGATCAAAAACTTATTTCTCACTGCGAAATGCAAATAAATTTATATAATTTGTACAATGTGATTTTCTGGATTTTATTTTGGATATTCTGTCTCTCAATGTTAAAATTAACCTACCCTTAAAATTATAGACTGTTCATGTCTTTGTTAGTAGGCAAACTTACACAATCAGCAAGGGATCAAATAAATATTTCCTTAACTTACAAATTTTAACTCCAGACCTCTCCATTTTGTTGGTTCTTTGGCAAGGGATCAAACAATTATTTCCTTCACTTTATAGATATAAGAACATCAAGATAAATTAAACTGTTATTGTTAAATTGACGTTTGAATCTTGCAAATTAAATAATAAACATTTTCAACATTCATCATTATCAAAAATTCTGCGCCGTTTTCATTTCAGCTGCACCTTTAGTGATCCATTGTTTACAGCTCGTCTCCAGGGGATACGACCAGGGCTGTGAGCTCCTCAGTCCTGGTCGCACATGCTCAGACATCACCTTTCCTCTCAGGCAGCTACTGAGTGTTCAAACGACAGGTGCTGTCATTCTACTGCTGTCCTCTGTGCTCCTTAGTTATTTGTCAAACGATGCAAATAAATTAAAATAAAGAAATCTCAATCAGGTATGTGCATTGATAAAGAGAAAAAAAATCCACGTTTGGTTCCTACAGGGACCTGAACCTAGGACCTTTGTGCATCGAGGCAAAAACTTTACCTCTGAGCTACAATGCAGCTACTCACAGTTCTATACAGAAACAGACCTTTCTTTGGCTAGAGAGAGGAAGGGCCTGGTGATGTCATCCTGCTGGGTCACATGATATGCAATTCAAACAAATCGCACACACACCTGAAGAGTTGGATGCAGGAGGTATGAGATGAGCACATGGCAAAACCCCTTTAAGTCAGCTTGTAAGACCTGGATTACATCAGCATTATTTCCATTTTTTGTTCCAGTCATAAGAACAAAAAAACAAAAATAACTGCAATGCTGGATCTGTTTGACGAATATATTTGGCTATACTTGGAATTTGATTTCAGTGGGAGAGTTCTGTCTACCTCTCTGTTCAAACTGGAAAAGTTTCAGTGTTTGTTCTCGAGATAGATGACAACCGCATCTATCACAGATTGATGGCATAATCTATCAGTATGGTGGGGCAACCCCTTTAAGCACAAAACTTTTTGGAAAGGGCAGAATCCTCTTTATAAAACAGGGAAACCTCATCAATAGATCTTTCCAAAATGTCATCAGTTGATATTTTCTATAGGAGTGAATGGTGACCTGTCAAAGAATCATTCCCTATGTTCTATACTGTAAGGTGATGTGATTGATCTTTGGTGGATGGTAGGTTTCCAAACCTTACAGAAGGGGAAAGACATCAACTTCTTAAAAGACAATTCTAAAATTTGTATATGGGCAGTGGATACGGTAGTTGGTACTATTACACAGAACCTAGAACAGCTATGAGAAGAAGCTATCCAAATTCTTAATGATGATTAATACCAAGCTCCTTCCTTCCTTCAAACCTATCTGCAAAGATAGCAAAACAACTAAAAAGGATTGTCAATGTGGCCTATTGCACATCCATAATAAATATTAGAGCGATGATATTTACCTAGAATTATGCTTGCAACCTTTTTATCAATCTTATTTGTTTTACCACCTAACAAAAATTCATTACACCCTGTAAGTTTCCACTCACGTTTGGAGGCCATCCTGGGGGTTTCTTAGCCCCTGGATCGTTGTTTTTTGGTAGATCAGAAGTGGCACAACAACCTTCTAACACCAGGAATCTCTTTCACCTGGCCTCAGCCAGCTTTACTTGCCGGCACAGGCTTATCACAACATAAACAAACAAACATCATGAGACCATTGTAACTTGAGGGACCATTTTGGAACAATCCGTTGGCAGGTCACCATGTACTCTTATATAGCTGATACGTTGACAACCTGTTCCTGCTGGGGAAAGAAGAACCTGCCCTTACCAGTTTTATTAATAATTTTGTGATAACACCTGGGGCCCGTCCTTTTAATGATTCTATCAATAGGGAGGAAACTGAACTTCTAAATCATCTTATCACACAATTGGATGATATGTTAATAAGCTATACCTAGTAATGACAACTTGTAGATGCAGAGGTAGAAGGATTATTGTTATCCTTTGAAATATGCATAATTCTCTGCAAATCTCTTGCTGTTTGTGCCTAGCATTCTCTACCAATTTCTAGCTAGTAATAAAAAAAAATTTAAAAAAATGTGCTTGTGCAGTAATCATGCCTTGAAAATAGGCAGTTTGAAGGCTCATACGTTTTTCTGCATAGTACTAAAATATTTCTTGGGCACAAAACATTACAGCCTTTAGAGACCACACTCTAAAATACCAAAAATATTATAATATAAAGATATTATAAGCAGAAAATGTTCAGAACACACTGTTACAGTAAAGTGTATGCCCTCTTGTGGCCAAGGACAAACAATGTATTTCAATGTGCCCAATAAACATTGCCTTTAACCATAGCTCCACCTGCTCAACTTACTGTGCACTCTAACACTCTACAACCTCGGTGAAGACTTTATATATACACTGTTCACAAAAAGTTACTGATATCTGGCTTTTGGTTGAAATTTCAGGATGAACATACAATTTCTTGATTTTTTTTAAAATGAAATAAATAAGACCATCTCTTAACTTTAGAATGCACATGCCAAATTGTTACATGCTTTAGTATTTTTGCACAAATTGTTGATTTCTAACAAGGAGCTTAATTGCAAAATTCATAACAGGTGTTTGATCTCTGTTGCAAACACACACTGTGACACACTCTGTGACACTCTAAACTCAGTGACCACTTCTGTCTGAGAGCTTCCTGCTTGAAGCTTCGCAATGGGAAGGTACTGTTGATTAATTGCAAGGTGTTGTCTTGGTTTCATGATGTCAAAATGGGAACAGTACGATGAGGAGGACTGTTCAAATCTCAATTCAAATTGATCCACTAAATTTATTGGGTGATTCAGGGATCAAACACCTGTTGTAAATGTTACCATTAAGCTCATTGATAGAGATCATAAAAGTTTTTCAAAAAGGACTGAAACACTGAAGAGTTGGAAATGTGCATTCTAAAGTTAAGAGATTGTCTCATTTAGTGGATATATTCTGTACCATCTGTGGTGAATTACTAAGTAGGTGAAATCCACAGCAATTAGATATACTTTTATTTTGTTGCCTGAGAGGTATATGTACAGTAATATACCATATAGTGGCATATGTTGGCAATGGGCTACAATGGTAAAAAACAAAACGGCTATACTACAGTGCAGTCAGCTGTACTTTACTATACAGGAAAAAACTGCCATGCCTGGTGAATGGGGGCCTATGGTTACAAATCAGCTTTCCTGGCAAATAAGTCAAATGTGTCCACATGGTATAATATAAACATAGCCTAATGGATATTAAGAATCTGCAGCATGCTCTCAGATATTTAGTTATCAGTGATAGTGGGGTTATCTATGCCCCCTCTATCTGTATTGAACTGTATCTCTTTCAGGAATGAATATATATATATATATATATATATATATATATATATATATATATATATATATATATATATATAATATATATATATATATATATAATATTATATATATATAATATATATATATATATATATATATATATATATATATATATATATATATATATAAACTTTATTTGTGATATATTCCCGCACACATAGTTGTCACATTATTATGACCACCAGTTAATATCCAGAGTAAACGCTGTGTGCAGCACGGACAGCGGCTAGACTGGTTGGAAGTGATTCAGTAAGGTCCTGGTAGGTTGTCACAGGTATCTGGAGGCATGGTGACTGCAGTGCATCCCACAGCTGCTGATGAGAGTGTGGGGCAGGCTCGATAGAGAGAACACGACGATCAGAGTGGTGCTTATTTGGGTCCAAGCCTGAGGAATGAGGAAAGTCTTGGTGATACTCTTCCAACCAATTTCTAGCCATGTAATATGTCACATTGTCTTGATGGAATCATCTGCCCCAGGGAAGACAATCGGCATGTATAGTTACATGTGATCTGCAAGGTTAGATTTATATTTAAATCCATTGAACTTGGATTGGATTAGTGGGTCCAGTGAATGCCACAAAAGCTTTCCATAGAGTATAATGCTGCAACCACCAGCTTGTGTTCCTCTTGCAATGGTTGCAGGATGTTTGTTTTGCATGTGACATCTATTCAAAGATGCAGAAAATTTAAATAATCGGAGAACACAACTCTTTGCCAATCAGTGGAGGTTCAATTATGATACTCCTGTGAAAATGTAAACCTTTTCTGCTGATGCAACTTCATTAGTAGAGGTGCAGTGACTATCCAGGTGCTTCGGAGCACCATACACAGTGTCTAAAACTGTTGTTTTAGACACACGTCTGTTAGTAAGCTGCTCCACTGTAATGTGTTTGTCCACCCTTATGCACCTTCATAGCCAATGTTCACCATTCACGTCAGTGGCAGTTTTCACGTTCTTTATTTGCATTTTATCCACTCACAATACACACTGACTTACTGAGAGCACTAAGGATGGGTTCACAACTGCATCAAAAACGTAAAGAATTTAAAAAAAAAAATTTACTTGGGGGACACAGCACCTTTGGTATAGGCTTCCGTCCTAGGAGGCTGACACCAGACCGAAACCCAATGTGTTGGCTCCGCATGGATGGACTATATCTCTCATGCCAATGCCAGGTTTTTAATTTAGATTTATTTATTTTTCTTTTCAGGAGATGATGGAGCTTTTTTGCTCTCACCTGTCAGGGGGGTCATCAATGTGTGTTCTCACTGTGATGGTGATCCCCACCCCTGAGGTCGTCAGAAAACCAGTCCGTTATTTAGCTGGCTGTTTTTCCTTGCACCGTTCACCTGTCCCCACTTACCGCCTTTGCGTTTTTTCTTTGGATTCCGGAAGCCCCACCCAATGGTGCGTGGTACCGAAGGGATGATTCCGCGTATGCTCGGAGATGTGGGATTGGTGAGTAACCCGACTGCCTTTGTTTGGGGGTTGTTTGATGATTTATTTTCCTATGGCATGTGCATTGTCTCAAGGAGTGTACTTTTGAGCAGTGCGTTTGAGGGAAGCTGGAATTCTTTTTTCCTCAGCGCCCCAGCGGCAGCTGCGTTCCACTGGCACAGCTCGTCTGGGCCGATACTTTCTTTTGTGCGTGGCCCTCCTTGTGGGTACTGTTTTTCTTTGGGTTCTTTTCCACCCCCGGGGCAGCACTTTGATTTTTTTCCCCTCTGTGCCGTTTTTTTTTTTTTTTTGTCCGCTGTGCTACCACACTTCAGTTTTTAGATATTTTGCTTTTTTCTTTCCTGTGGTCTCTTTTCTATCCCCCAGTGGCTGCAGGCACTTTTAGGTGCGTTCTGCAGCCCTCCGACGGCTGTCACGATGGTCTGGACCCATGGATCGCGCACAGGTAGCAGTTAGAATTTTAGTCCCTGGCTTTGTCTGGGCCTAGGCCTCAACTAGGCTGCACCCTCTCCTGGGCTTGTTCCACCTATCAGACCTCCCAACTGGCTTCTGCCCCCTTCCAGAAGGGAAAAGGGCCTTCAGCAACCCGAGCTTTTGGACATAAGTTTGGAGCGGAGTTTGGACGCTATTTGCCAGTGTTTTCTTTCCTTGTGGTTCTCCTGGGCACCTCTTGGCTTTCTCCAGAGGATGCAGCACTCTTGGTTTGGTAAACTGACAATTTTGCACCATTTTCCCCCTGATCTGCACGCACTGTTGCTTTGTCAAAGCCGCCTGCCTCTAAGGCAGTGGCGACTTATTTTGCCTGTGCCCACTGTCATAAGAAGTTTACATGTGGTCAGTCTATTGCTCTTTGTGCCCTTTGCGTAGCTCTTTATCCGATCGCTATGAGGCCGGACATTAGTTGTCAGGAGTCGTGGCCCTGAAATGGGCTAGTTCCCTCTCACTTGCAGTCTCTGCTTGCTACCAAGCCTAGCACCTCCTGGGGCCCTGCCCCCTGTGCATCCCATACAGAGGGTTCACGTGAGAGGACTAGAGATCCCTCTTCCTCTGTGTCACCTGAGCTCTCTCCGGACAGAATGTGGATGGATATGGAGGCTCCACTCCTGGATACAGCCTCTTCTGGAGTCCCCTCTGATTCAGAGCCAGACAGGGATGATGGAATGTCAGCTGCTGTTAAAGCCCTTATCCAGGCTGCTAGAGCCTCCCTTCTTATTAAAGATGAGGATATGTCTCCCTCTCAGAAGGAGGTTTCCTTTAAGCGCAGCAGACGGCAGCGTTTGGTTTTCCCTACTCACCTGAAGTTTGGGGAACTTGTTTCCAGAGAGCGGAAACATCCTAACAGGCATGTATTTGCTACCAGACAGCTTAATAACCTTTTACCTTTTTCCGAGGATTCAGTGGCTAACTGGTCAGGGGTTCCCTTTGTTGATTCCCCAGTCTTGCACCTCGGAGGACCACTGCCACCCCCATCCCAGATGCGGCATCCCTGCGGGATTGCACTGACAAACATATTAATGGGTTCTGTAAAGCCGCTTTGAAGCTTCTGGGGCAGCCCTACAGCCTGCGTTTGCTTTGTCCTGGGTCAGTAAGGCCTACACGGTCTGGGTCAAACAGCTACAGTAGGTATGATCCTCTGGAGATTCAATGGAGGAGCTGTTAGAACTCAAGCTCCAACTTATGGGTGCAGCCAAATTCCTTTGTGAAGCCTCTCTTGATTCGGTAAGTATGGCTGCTAGAACATCAGCTAATGCAGTAGCCATTCACCGCTCTTTGTGGTTAAAATATTGGTCTACTAATGTAGCCTCCAAAAAGACAGTTATTTCGCTCCCCTTCTCTGTTGGTAGACTTTAGGAAAGCGTCTGGATGGAGTTATTTTCTGAGGCTATGGGGGGTCATAGCTCCCTCCTCTCTCAACATCATCCTGTACAGCAGCGGCCATGTAAGAAAAGTTTGCAATTCAAGCCCTTTTGGGAACTTTCCTATAGACCAGTGGTGGGGAAAGTTCCTTAGGGTCTAAGCAGTCTTGGATGGGGGGCTGTCTCCTCCAGTTTCAGGAGGTTTGGCAGGTCAAGGTTGACAATCCTGGGTTTGGGAAGTTGTCTCCTCTGGGTACAGGATCCACTTTGTATCCGTTCCCCCAGCTAATTTTTTTCTTTCTTCCCCACCCACCTCTCCTCTTCTGGCGTCAGCATTTTTTCAGGAACACCTTCTTGTGAAAATGTTATCGCTTGGCACCCATCTGGACAGCATCCAGATCACCCTGGATACTTTGGCATACTTCAAAAAATCATGGCTCTCCCCGTCAAAGAGAATTAAATTCCTAGTAATGATTCTCAACACACATGCAGCCAGAATGTTTCTTCCGCCGGTGAAGATTAAATGCTTAAAGTTAGGCACTTCTTTGCTCCAGAAGCACACCCCATGTACCCTGCACACTTGCATGCGGGTCTTAAGCAGGGTGTTTGAAGCCTTCGAAGCCATGCTGTTCACACAGTTTCATTTTCACCTCTTTTAATGAGCAATCCTGGCTCGCTGAGATGGCTCTCTAGTTTCCCTAGACAGAAAAATTCAGCTACCATCCCAAATTCGTGTTGGCTGGTGTCCCCTGCGCTCCATCAGGGGAAGTCTTTTCTGTCTTTTGCAATGGCTGATCATCACCACAGAGGCCAGCTTCTCAGGGTGGAGTGCCGTTTTTTCATCCCGGACAACTCAGGGTCTCTGGTCTCTCGAGGAATCTTGTCTATAGATCAATATTCTGGAATTCAGGGCCACGGAGTTGGCCAATCGCCAGAAATTGGTGGATCCATAGGAATGGACTCTTCAAGGAGAGAGATTTCAGTTTCTCTGTTGGAGGTGGGGAACTCCAGACATCGATCTGTTTGCATTCTGCCTCATCCATCAGCTCCCAGATTATATATCCAGATTCCAGGATCCTTTGGCTCTCGCAGTAGATGCACTGGTTCTGCCTTGTCAGTTTGCCCTGGTCTACTTTCTCCACCCTCTTCCCCTGCTCCCTTGAGTTTTTAAATGCCTTGAGTGAGAGGGTTCTAGCCATTCTCATCGCACCAGGTTGGCCCCCAAAAGGCCTGATACGTGGATCTCACCCTGTTGACAGATGCTCAGTGGCCTCTTCCTCTGTGTCCAGTCCTCCTTTTCCAAGGTCTTCTGTTTCTTCCCGCTTTACCTCAGCTGCACTTGACAGTGTGGCTGCTGAAACTGCAGTTCTAGAATCTTGTTGTTTTTCGGACGCTGTCATCCAGACCATGAATCGGGCACGCACCCCTCAATCTGCCCGTATGCATTACCGTACCTGGAAGGCTTTTTTTGTCTGATCCGAGTCGCAGGGGTTTCACCCTGTGGGGTGTTCCACTCTGAGGTTACCTTCATTCCTTTAGTCAGGGCTTGAACAGGGGTTTGGCTTTTCCTCTTTGAGAGGATAGGTCTCTGCCTGCTCGGTCCTTTATAAACATCCCTTTGGGCCCTTTCCCCCCCCTCGGCAAAACTTTTTTGCAGGCTGTCACCTGCTCCATCCCATCGATTCGTAGGCTATAAAGGGGGGGTTTTTAAATTTGGGGTTTTGTGGGCCCCATGCAGCCCCTTTCCCCCTTTGAACCATTTCGGGAAGTTGCCCTCTGTTTTGCTCTTGTAGAAGGCGGCCTTTCTTGTGGCCATTACGTCGCTCTGCAGAGTGTCGGAACTGGCTACTCTTTTTCTTGCAAATCCCCTTTTTTGGTTCTTCAAAAGGGAAAAAGGTCCCCCCGCAAATTCCTTTTAGTTTTTTCCTTTAAGGGTGGTTTCTTCATTCCCCCTAAATTTAGGACAAGTTCGCCCTCTTTTTCCCCTTCCCCCTTTTTACCCTGAAGGGGCTTTGCATTTTTTGGGGATGTTGTCAGGGCCATTCCGATCTCCTTTTCTGTCACTGAATCTTTCAAGCACTCCAATGCCCTTTTTTGTCATTACAGAGGGTTTGCGTAGAGATCTGTCGGCCTATAAAGCCACCATTGAAATCTGAATCCGGTCTGCAATTTTGGAAACTTACTGGTCCAGTGGTGAACCCATTCCATTTTGGTTTCTGCGCCCCTTTCCAAATTTAAGCGTTCAGTTTTTACCCGGGGGCATTTTTGGCATAAAGTTTAAAACGCAGGTCTCGGCTGGGCTTCAGTTCATACTTCTACTATGTTCTACCAAATCCATACCATTTGTTTCAGCTGAATGCAAGCCTTGGCTGTAAGGTACTTTAGGCAGTGGTGTCCTAACTGACTCGCACTGCTGTTGAATTTTTTTCTTTGTCATTTTTTCCCCTTGATTTGGGACTGCTTGTGGACATCCCAGGTGCTGTGTCCCTCCGTGATATTAACGAGAAATTGGGATTTTGTTGTACTTGTCATAAAATCCTTTTCTTGTCTGATTCATTGGGAGGACAGATACCTCTTTTTCATCATTATCTTTTCCGATTCTCATTTAAATTTTTCCCCTTTTTGGGAGTCGGCGGGGGTTTTTTCTTTTCTGTTATAACTTTTGTACCAACTGAGTAGCCTGGCATCAGTAGAAGGGATATAGTTCATCTGGGCGGAGCCAACACATTTATTTCCGCCTAGTGTCCGCCTCCTAGGTCACAGGCCTTTACCCAATGTGCTGTGTTCCCCAATGAATTGGACGAGAAAAGGATTTTATGGTAAGTACAAAAATCCCATCATTTTACCTTTATCCCCAGTTAGAGTTAATTACAAAACCACTTGCATGAAGAGATAAAAAAAAAATGCATGCATTTTGTACATGTTTTTTTGAAACATTTCCCAAAAACCTTTGTTGTAAATGAAACCCCTGTAAACCACCCTTTTAAAGAGAACCTGTCCCCAAAGATTATGCCACCCTTGCTGAGGATAGGACAAGCTAGTGACATACTTGCTGTTTAGACCCCCTGGGTCCTTTTATTTTTTATTTTTACGTAGTTTCAGAGTATTTAAGCTAAAATTTGGGTTAATTTTTGCAGCCTCCACTGCCAGAGAAAAGCCCCACCCTTTATTAAAGGGAGCAGGTGTTGTCCTACCCCCCAGGGGCTCCTCGCAACTCTAGTGTTTCAACCTTTACTTTAAATAGATAGAAACCCGTGAATAACCAGCAGCTGGGCGGGACTAGCATATGGTGAATGGGGCTAACCCCTGTTTATGAATAAAGGCTTTTTCCCTGGCAGAACAGGCTGAAAAGGGCCGGGTTTTTTAAGGCATTAAATGCTCTGAAAATTTTTTGTTCTTACAAAAAAAAGGGGCCCCATCGCGCGGGAAAACAACATGTTTTCACTAGCTTGTGCTTTCCCCAAAAAAGGGACCCATAACTTATTTTAAAAGAGGTTGTTAAAAAAATTATGGGAGCCCCTCACTTTAAAAGTGTAGTGGAGGGTGAGATATGGAGGTAAAAGTCAAAAGTAAAAAAATTTGTTTCCTTTTCCCTTTGGCACTTTTATAAACATGTGTTTTATATCTGTTTTCATTAATAAAATTTAAAACCCAAACTTAGATAAAAAAAATATTAACAAAATAAAAAAACTTGAACTTCAAAATTTTTGGGGAAAAAAACCCGAACAATGCAGTTACAAAAAAAAAAATTTCTCCCTTTTTAACAAACTTTCTGAAAAATTTTTGAAATTCCAATTTATGATGAGAGAGCCAAAAAGTTTGTCTCCCAAAAATAATGGCCCTCATGTTTCAAAGCTGGATTATAAATTTCGTTTTTTACTAGTTTTCCCAAATCAAAAAAAGGGGTTGAAACCAAAATTTAAATTTAATGACATTACTCTGTCGCATTGTACAAAATATAACGCTGCCACAAGTGGCACCTTAACTGCCCCTAGTATTTACATTGGGGGATACAAATTTCATAAACAAGTCCATTTATTACAATGTTTGTAAGGTCCTAAGGGTACGGCCACCCCGGTACAGACAAAATACCAGTTGGATTCTGTCTTAAGAATCCGGCCGGTATTTTATTGTCTTTTCACTGATGCTGGGGGGATGGTTCTGTCCGCGGTTTGCAAATTCGCCAGTCCTCCTTAACCATTGACTAGCACACCTTCTGCCCAAAAACGGGGCAAAGTTTGTGATTTTTTGGGTTTTTTTTCGGAACGTCAGCGTGGGAAAATCAGCCAGTAAAAAAATGTAAAGTGTAGATACTGGGCAAATTTTCTCTTGCTTTTAAATGGGAATTTTTTTGACAGCTTTTTCAGACATTTTTTTCCAAATCCAAAAACCGTTGAAACCGGGGCCATGTGGACGTACCCAAAAGGATAATTTGTTTTGCATGACGTCCCACACTACGGTCGCTTTCTGGCTTGGGTTTTGACTTCAGTAAAACTAAGGGCAAGGTTCACACGGGGTTTTTTGGCCCGTGGGGTTTTGCCGTCCCCTCCCGCCGCAGTTACCGGGGCCCAAAAACCCCGTCGAACCTCACCAAACTCGCGTTTTGGGGGACCGTGGCCGTGGTTCAGGCAGGTGGGGAGGGGTTTTGGGGGCGCGGTTTGCCCCCGAGGGTTTTCCCTCATGCAAATTAAAAAGCAGGGGGAAAACCGCGCCGCAACCGCAGCCCAGCCGTGCACCCCCCGTGGCCCCAAATCCCCGCCGCGAAAGGGGTTTTCCCTGTCAAGAATTAAAGGGGGATTTTTCTACACATGCGCTTTTTGGGCCCGGGGCCCCCGAACCCCCCCCCCCAAACCGGCCCCTTTTGTGAATTTTAAAACGTTGGGTTTCCTAAAAAACCATTTTAAATAAAGGGGGCGTGTTTTTGTCCGGGGGAAAATACAAAAAAAAAAAAAAAAAAAAAAAAAAAAAAAAAAAAAAAAAAAAACCGGGGGGGGGTGGGAAAAAAACCCGCGGCCAAAACCTCCGTGTGAACATGCCCTAATAAGTTCTCAGCTGCCTCTGTGTTTACAGACTGGCCAGTGTAAACCTTTTTTAAGAAAGGAGCCCCCACTTTTTTAAAATTTTTACAGCAGTAATTAAACTTCCCAGACTGCTATGTTTAAACATTTATTATATAGTGCAGCAGCAAAGAATATATATAGGGACATGTTTATAAACTTGTTATCCTCCAGTAAAAGGCATTGGTGGTGGTTTAAAGGTGGAAAATGTCCTGACAGACTATATTGTTCTTCAGTCTGTTAATGCTGTTACATTCTTGTTATGGCGCCTCGTGGTTTTCTTTTGATTGTCTTTTGGAAAATGTTTAAACCTAAACATTTGCAGGTGCCCCGAAGTATTGTCTGGGCGGGATTTTTTGTTGGTTTGTCCTGCCATTAACATGTTTTTAATTCCCCCATCTTTTTTTAAAAGGAGCTTTTAAAATTTAAAGTGGTTCACCAGTGTTGACAATGCTAGGTAAACATTTTGAAAAGGGCCCAGGAGCACAGCAGGGGCCGAATCACAAATGTTTTACAGCAATATGTACACAGTCTAATTTTTTTTTTCAAATTCTTTAAATTAAAAAATGTGTAATGTTTTGTTTAATTGTAATGTAGTTGTGTTCTGTAAACGTGGAAATATATCTTCAGTTAAACATTTTTAGGAAGTGGGTTTTGCAATAAAAACCATTTATTTTCATTAGAATATGAAATTTCTGAAAATTCTTTCCCGTAGTATCTATTAACGTCCCAATGGAGACCCGAATCTTTAATATTTATTTTGGGGATTTCAGGTAGCTAAAAGAAAGGGGTTCAGGAGAAGTACTTATTTCATTCGAATTCTGGGACTTTGACGACAACGCCACTAAATCATTTGCTTGGTACCAGCTAAAAGGGAAAATTTTAGTAAGTTAAATTTTATGGGTAAAATTTTATCCCCCTCTTTACACCATGAACATTTAGGGCCACATGTATGAAAAATGTTTTGGGCTAAAAATCAAATTTTTTGCCCCTAAATAACCCATAGGCAAAAAAAATGAGGTTTTTTGACCCAGAAAGTTTTTTTACAGTTGGCCCCTTTAGTCTTAGCTTATAGCTTGCTAATTTATAGTTAAGTGCTTCAAAGAATGACTCCAAGAGGCAAATGGTATCTTGCCAATTCGCACTTTTACCAAACCGAACATGAAAAAAGAGAGCATGCTTAACTTATAATTCACACTCAAGTTTTAGACTTGGGCAGGTATTTTCCCCACTGTGAGATGAACTGGTACTGAAGCCTTCATTAGAGGAACTTACTTGGATACAATTGGGGTACAGAGCTTAAAGGGAATTTATCACCAATATTTCTATTTTTTTCTAATAAAGACTGATACTGATGAAAAATTCTTTTCTTAGCCATAGTTATTTTCTGATTTTAGATTTTTTAATTCTTTTGTCTGTATATGATTATGGATGTAGCCCTCCCGCCCGGAACCCTTTTTAAAAAAGCAATTTTTGCAGCTTTTGGGTGAAGCTTATGAACAGGAGCAGACACATTGACTTAGGAAGAAGTTAGTTTGCAGGGATGGGGAGAAGGCGAACTGTGTCCCCTTCCTATTGGGGAATGGTGGACTTGTTCCCCCCTTTTTTATTTCCTTTTGGGGTTGCCATCCAGTGTAAACCTACCTGTGCTGATAATGAGGAGACTGACTTTTCGTGTTTCGGGTCGCTTTTTTGTTTGCCTGGGGTCTTTTGTAAATCTTTCTTTTTAATTTTTCCCTTTGGGCCCCCCTGCGCCCGCCTTTGTTTTCCCCGGGGTTTGCAAGGCTTGTACAGTCGGGGGCCAAATGATTAGCAGAAGGGTTTTTGGGGCTTGCTCACAAACTTTACTATGTCTCTAAATTTCTTTGTGAGGCCTCGCTTGAAACAGCATGCGTGGCTACCAGAGCATCTGCCAACTCAATGGCTGTACGGCCCTCTCTTTGGCTGAAGTCCTGGGCAGCTGATGCCTCCCAAAAGGGTTTTTATGCCCTTCCCCCCGGGAACAGAATTTTTTTGGGAAAATTTGGCGAGATATTTTCAAAGGTTATGGGTGGCCACAGTTCTCTTCTTCCTCAGTCAACCGGGTTTGCATTATTTTCCCCTCTAGGACCCCTTTTTGGGGTCTTTTCTTAAGCCTGCAGGGGGAAAGGAAACGCCTTTGTTGGGCTCCAAAAACCCCCCATTTAAGCCAGCCCCATCCTGGAAAAATTTTGGGGCCAAAAGCACTACTTGGGGCCCTGCCTCCCTTTTGGGCTGAGGGTTTTTTTCCCAAACCAAAAAATTTTTTTTTTTTGGGGGGGGGGGGGGGGGGGTCCTCCTCCAGTTTCAGATCGGGCTGGCCCAAATCAATGTCGCTGGGTTTCAGGAAGTCGTTTCAGTTCTCATTTTGTATTTCAAGAGTCTTGACGGATTCCTAGATTCCACTTGCAATCAATCAGGTCAGGGATTGCGTCTTTGAAGCAAAGGGCCCGAGTTCTTTCTCCATGACATTTTGAGTTTTCCCCTCTGCACACTCCTGTTGTCTTTGGTTTCCCCCCGCCCCCGCGGTTTTCCTGGGCATGATTCTCGTCCCCCGTTAGCCAAGATTTATCTTCCACTTGTCCATCTCCTAGGGTCAGGCGTTCTCCTTTTTCTCAAAAGCCCCCTGGGTTCTCTGTGTATATGCAGGCTAGCTCCGGGTAGGGTGGTTGCAACTTTTGAAGCCGAGCAGTTCGCACCGTTTTAATTTTCGCCTTCTCCTGTCTGCAGTTTCAGCTTTTTTGGATGGCTCTCTAAAGATGATTCTACTTCCAACTTTTCCCATCCTCCCTCATATGCTCCTGTGCCTCAAGAGTGGGAAGGTTCCAACTCTAATCTTTGCTCCATCTTGGCCTCACAGGGTGGGGTACGCAGATTTTCATTTAGCCTTTTTTAGCGATGCTCGAAAAAACCTCTGTTTTTAAGGGCCCCAATTTTTTTCCCCCCTTTTAAACCTTTAGTGTTTTTGACGGGGTTTAACCATTGATATCGAAGTATTAAAATTTTTGGGTTTCTTCGACTCTTTATTTTGGACCATGAAAACGGCCCCGCAAGCCCCAATTTAGCCTTTTCTTATTATCATACCTGGAAAGCTTTTTTTGCCTGGTGAGAGCCACATGGTTTTCACCCATTGGGTTGTGAAAGATTATCCTGCCTGGAGTTTGGGACTTTGGGCCCTTTTTTTTTTGAGAGGCAGAATTTTTTGGGTGTCTCTGTTTTTTTTTTCATCACACTTTAGCCTTCCGTCCCCAGGGAAAAATTTTTTTCAGGGGTGTTTGCTGACTCTGCCCCTCCAATTCTCTGGCTGCGCGAGCCATGGGACATAAATCTTGTTTTGAAGGCCAAAGTAAAGGGTTTTTCCCTTTTAAAACCGGGTTTTGGAAATTTTTCCATCTATTTACGTTCTTGGAATGTGGCCATCCTAGCTATTACTTCCATCTGTCGAGTGTCTGAACTGGCATCTCTTTTGCAGATCCCTTTTATGATTCTTCATAAGGACAAGGTTGTCCTTTGTCCTGTGTCTTCTCTCTAAGATGGTTTCCTGGTTTCTCAATGCCCCTCTCCCTTGAGAGTGGTTGTTGCATTGTTTGGATATTGTCAGGGCTGTCCGGATTTACCTCATGCCACTGAATCTTTTAGGCACTCGGCTTCCCCCTTTTTTCGTTTCAGAAAAGCCCAAGTAGGAAAATCTAATAAAAAATGAAAAGAATTCAAGATTTTTAAAAGGTTTTTTATGAATTTTGAAAATTTTTTAAAAAAAAACCCAAAATTTAAAAAAAAAAAAAGTTTTTAAAATACTTAATTTGGGCATTTTTTGATGCCCCAATTTTATTTAAAGAAGTTGTTCTGTAGGCAATCTAAAGAGGAACCTAATGAAAAAAAATTGTAAATGTGGGGGAAACTTAAGTTTTTTTTTTGAATAATACTATTTTGCTCCATGTTTTTTTTTGGTTTTTTTTTTAAATGAAGCATATATACCAACTGAAGCTGCTTTTTGACACCCTGTCTGATGGATATCTATGCTATAGTCCCCCTTAAACTTTCTGTTATTATTTAAACGGGGGGGACAAAAAAAACCTTTTTAATATACTTCTAAAATTTTCTAAATTTTTTACAGTTTTTTTCTTTTTTTGTTTTGAAAGCCACTCAGGGCCGGGGGCGACGGGTAGGCCAAGGTTTGGCGACCCCAGGGCCCCCCCCCCAAAATCAGGCCCATCCCCAAGGGGCCCCCGTAGGGCCCCCACCCCGCCGGCTCCAGGGCCCCTGCCGTGGGGCCCGAAGCGCCGGCGGTCTCTGTGACCGCTTCCCGCGGAGCAGAGAGGGAAACGCCCCCTGCCCCGCAGGAAAAGGTGGGGCCCCCTCCCCGGAGGATTTGCCCGGATCCCCCCGGGAGCCGCAGGGCCGACACAGCGGGGGGCCCCCGGGTCCTCATTGCGGGTGGGGAACCCGCCCGGCTCTGTGCCCGGGTCAGCCCGGAGCCCTCGCAATGACTGATTGGGCATCGGGACGCTGCCCCTCCTCGGGCGCAAAGCACGTCACAGGGGCCCTTTCGCCCGGAAAGGGGTGCCGGGGGAGGCGCGGCTGAAAGGGAAAAGAAAGGAGCGCGCCCCGGGAATTGGGTAAAAATTTTAATGTTGTTTTTTTTTTAAGTGCCTGCCTGGGCCCCCCCTATTTTTGCCTGTGGCCCCCTATATCCCCCCCCAGGAGCCCCCTATAATCCCCGTGCGGCCCCTTTTTAAATGCCTGCCTACGGCCCCCTATAATGCCTGGGGCCCCCTATACCCGCTGCGGCCCCAAAGCCTCCCTCGGCCCCCTATGATGCCTGCCTGCGGCCCCCTATAATGCCTGCCTGTGGCCCCCTATATCCTCCCGTGGCCCCCCCTCTATCCTGCCTGGGGCCCCCCAGAATGCCTGCCTGCGGCCCCCCAAAATCCCTGCTGCCCCCCCATATGCCTGCCCTGCGGCCACCTATAATCCCTGCCTGGGCCCCCCTATATCCTGCCTGCGGCCCCCATAATCCCTCCCTGGGCCCCCGATAATCCCCTCCTGCGGCCCCCTATAATCCCTGCCTGCGGCCCCCCATAATGCCTCCCCTGCGGCCACTATAATGCCGCTGTGGCCCCCTATATTCTGCCTGTGGCCCCCATACCCCCTGCCTGTGGCCCCTATATCCTCCCTGTGGCCCTATAATACCTCCTGCAGCCCCCTATATGCCTGCCGGGTGCCCCCATAACCCTCCCTGAGCCCCAAAACTTTTTTGTGGTCCCCATACGCCTGCCTGAGCCCCCAACGGCTGCCTGGGGCCCCTTTTTCCCTCCCTGGGGGCCCCCGTACGCCTGCCTGAGCCCTGTACAGGTGGGGCCCCCTATATCCTGCCTGGGCCCCCATACCCTCTGGTCCCCCCAACCTCCGGGCCCCCATCCCCTGCCCTGTGGCCCCCATATGCCTCCCTGAGGTCCCATACGCCTGCCTGTGGCCCATACGCCTGCCTGACCCCCTGTAGGGGTGCCTGTGGCCCCTTCCCCTGCCTGTGGCCCCCCCTTTAAACGCCTCTGGGCCCCCATACGCCTGCCGGGCCCCCCAAGCCTGCCTGGGGGCCCCCTGCCTGCCGGGGCCCCTAGCCTCCTGGGCCCCCAACCCCTCCCTGTGGCCCCCATACGCCTGCCTGTGGCCCCATACGCCTGCTGTGGCCCCATACCCCTCCCCTGAGCCCCCTACCCCTGCCTTTACCCCCCATTTCCCTGCTGAACCCCTACTATTATTTCCCTGAGCCCCTAGCTATATACCTGCCGAGTGCCCTAATTTATATCCCTCCCTGTCAAAGGGGGGAAATTCTAATACCCCCTGACAGAGGGCTATCTATATCCCTGTCTGCAAAGGGGGACTTATATCTAAAATTAAGAGTTCGGGAAATGTGAGGAATCTAAATATTTTGTCCAATCCTCGGGGACAGTTTTGGGCCCGGGGGAGCATCAGCAGAAGGGTAAACCGGGATGGGAAAAAAAGGGGGAAAGTGAACGACGCGATCAGAAAGACTTTCCCCGGTGAGTTACAAAATTTAAACAGCGGGGTAATCACTTATATGTCGCGAGTTACATACAATAGTATCTCCCACATCGGTCATGTATGGCGGTGGTTATGAAAACGACCCTGTGTACAGCTGATATCACATGGGGGGTCGCGTTGGGTCGGGGTCTGGCGGATTATTTGAGCCTTAATAAATAGTTTTGGGTTTGGGTTTTGTAGGGTGTTTTTAGTAAAAATATTCGTTGGTAGTTTTGCTCCATTATCGGTGGTTATTTGTGACGTTATTTGGGGTATTAAAGTCATACGGAGGGGAGCGATTTAAAAATGCAAATTTGTCAGGGTGTTTTTTCATTGGCATGATGTGAGGGATGGACGGGAGCTATGTGGAATGTGCAAAAAAATTATGACAGGCCCCTGGGCAGGGGTGAGGGAAAATTGTGTTGTGTGGGGGGGGGGGGGTTTTTTTTTTGAAAGGAGGGGGGGGGGGCGCCATTGGCTGTACTCGCCTAGGGCACCAAAATGCCTTGTCCCGGCCCTGATGCCACTTTACTGCAGCCTAGTCATAACACTGCGGTAAAGTTCTGTGTATAGTGTCCAAAGTTCACATGATCAGTGACTTGGGACATACCTTCCTATTATAATCTACATCTGTGGACAAAACGTGTATTGGACAGCTCAAGTACTTTTTCAAAAAATCCCATTCAATTATATAAAAACACTAAAATGAAAACTTACCATAGGTTTTTTTTTGTTACTTAATTCTTTAAGTCTTTTTAGAGGCCAAGGTGCATTTTATAAGATTAGGCGTTTAGTAAAGACACATTTATTAGCTTCCATGGGAGCTATATTCTGCATAAGTAACATATTCATATATTTCCCAATTAAGGACCAAGCATTTTTTTTCATTTTGTTCATTGTCGCATTACAAGAGATGTAACTATTTTATTTTTCTGTCGACAAAGCCATTTGAGTTTTTTTTCAAAATGAGGTTTATTTTTTAATCGCACTACTTTGGGGGTACATATACCTTATTGATTCAGTTTTATTATCTCTTTCAAGGAATTCTAGAAATTAAATAATTACTAGTGAATCTTGATAAATTAGAATACTATTAAAAGTTAATTTATGTCCGTAATTCAAGTCAAATAAAGAAACCATAAAAGACTATTACACACAAGCATTATATAAGTGTTTATTTTTTTTAATGTGAATGATTATGGTTTTTCCCCTAATAAAATCCAGAATTCAGTATATCAAAAAATTAGAATAATGTGAAAACGGCCAGTATTGTTGACTCATGGTGTCACACAGAAAGATTTCCTAAACCTTTAAATGGTCACTCAGCCTGGTTTATTTATACACAAAATGGGAAAAATGCCGCGACGTTGCCAGAGTACAGCCCCAAGGGGGGGGGGGGGGGCACAAAAGGTCATTGCTAAAGCAACTGGCTGCTCACAGTGCTGTATCAAAGCATATTTATGAAAAGTTGTTGGGAATAGATAAAGTTTGGGAGAAAAAGGTGCATAAGCAACAGGAATGACTGCAGCCTTTCCTTCAAGGAAACGCTATTAAAGAATTTGGGAGCCAGTGTTTTAACAGTCACTACACACAGACATATCAGGTCTACATGGACTACAACTCTTGCATTCCTTATGTCAAATCACTCATGACTCCGAGACCCTGTCAGAAGCGTCTTCTCTGGGTTAAGTAGAAAAAGGGCTTGACTTCTGCAGTGTCCAAAGTCCAGTTTACAGATGAGAGTAAATCTTGTATTTCATTTGGAAATCAAAGTCCAAGACAGAAATTGTAGGAAGAGTGCAGAGGCCACAATCAAAATTACTTGAGCTCCAGTGTGAAGTTTCACCAGTCAGTGATGGTTTGGGGAGCCATGTCATCTGCTGATGGTAATAACCACGGTATCACAGTGCTTGATTTGCTACAAACTCACCTGACCTAAACCCCATAGAGAAGATGAGAAAGATGTAAGACATTATAGCCAACAATGCACCTGAGCTGAATGGCGCTATCAAGGCAACCCGGGCTTTCATAACACCTTAGCAGGAGCCCCCCGCAGTGTATTGAGTGCATGCATATACTGTACATACCTTTCAGTACAATACCAATTCAAAAACTGGTCTAAACATGAGTATAAGTCACCATACCATAAACGACATGTACCAATATGAAGTATGACTCTCCAATAATTACCATATAAAGATTTTTATTCCAAAAAATACATTATAAATACAAAAAATTCAGCTATCACAACTGAAAAAACAAACCCTTTAAAAACATTTAAAAACACAAAATACCCCCAATACAAATATTGGTGACACATCCCTCACCCAAAGTTAACAAACAGTAAATTGGAAAGATGCATAATACACACATAACAGATCAAGTGATCAAAAATACAAAAATGCACCAAACCCAAAAAAATGTATGATAAAAATACAAAAACCTATATTTCTTAAGAGCCTCTTGAGAAAGCTGGCGGTGAAACGCGCGTCGAGGCTAATACCCTTCTTGGTGACATATCCACCACTTTGGTAATGAATTGAAATATAGGTTTTTGTATTTTTATCATAAATTTTTTTTGGTTTGGTGCATTTTTGTATTTTTGATCACTTGATCTGTTATGTGTGTATTATGCATCTTTCCAATTTACTGTTTGTTAACTTTGGGTGAGGGATGTGTCACCAATATTTTTTTGTATTGGGGGGTATTTTGTGTTTTTAAATGTTTTTAAGGTTGTTTCAGTGTGATAGCTGAATTTTTTGTATTTATAATGTATTTTTTGGAATAAAAATCTTTATATGGTAATTATTGGAGAGTCATTATACTTCATATTGGTACATACCTTTCAGTAGGCCAACATTTTTGTATTACAATTCAGTTGGTCTTATATACTATTCAAATTTTCTGATATGCTGAATCTTGGGTTTTTATTAGCTGTAAGCAATAATCATCCACATTAGAAGAAATAAACACTTGTCGTTCTGTGTGTAATCAGTTTGTACAATATGTTGATTTCTCTATTTGACTTGAATTATGAACCTAAATTAACGTTTCAATGATATTCTAATTTTTTGAGTTCTAGTATATGTTTTTTTATTTTTTTTTACTTCTGTACAACTAAAACACTTTTTAAATAAAAAAATGTGTTTGTGTGTTTCCGTATTCAAAGACTCATAACATTTCTATTTTTCTGTAAGCAGATCTGTATGATGGCTTGTTTTTGTGCAAAATGATTAAAAAAATTTATTTGGTACCATTTTAAGATAAGACTTTTTGGTCACTTTTTATTATGTTTTTGGGAAGAAAATTAGCAAAATATTGCAATTTTTGCCATTTTTTCATTATATACTCTGTTCACCATGTGAGATCAATAATGTGATAATTTTATAGTTTGGGTAGTTATAGTTGAAGACATACCAATTATGGTTGACATGTATGAACAGGGCTGCGCTAGATTTCTAGCGTCTTTTCAGCCCGATATCAGGCGCAGCCCCGTTTATACATTTTTATGTATGGGTGGGCAAACTATAACCGTAGGAAAAATTACATTTTTTTATCTTGAGATTCTTTTTTTTTAGTTATATCTTTCTGAAACTTGTTTTTATTATTATTTTTTAGTCCCTGGAGTAGATTGAAACATGCAGTCATTTGATCATATAATACACTGCATTACTTATGTCTATTACTGCAATATATTATGCTTGACATTGTAAAACTGCCAGCCATCCTTTTGGGCCTGATCTTCATTAGACCTCCAACTACCATGTTAGCCCATTGGCTCCCTGGTAACACGTTGCAGGAAGTGCTGATGGGGTGAGAGATAGTAACCCCTACCTCTAAAACCACTTAGATGACATGGTCACTAGTCACTGCGGCATCTAAAGGATTAAACAGTTTGGAGCTGAGGTGGGTCCACACTTTGCCATTAGAGCAGGATCCAGGTCGCCATTAGACACCTGAACCCCTGCTTCACCAAGCAAAGGAAGCTGATGCAAGCTCATTTTTGCCCCTCCAACAAACGAGGCATTGTGGTCCTTAAGGGGTTAAATTTGTACTTCCTTTTGTAAACACAATACTATTGAGCAGCCCACACAAATATTCTCCTACACATGCTTGATTTATTCCCAAATTGTTTTGTTTTATAATGCAGCCAAAAAGAACTGACGAACTGAGTCTGCAATATCATGGAGAACTGTGTGTGAGAATAAAGCTTGAAGTCCCACAAGTTTCTGGAACATTCCTGTATGAGCATATGTCAAATGGTAAGAGGGTTAAGGAAATTTAGAAAATGATTCACTTTTATAGTTGAACGTGATTCTTTCATTAACTTTTATTCTTGACCCAGACACAGACATAAAACATTTTGAAGTGGTCCAGCTCTATCTCGAAATAAAAAGTGCCAGTAATTTGACTTTGAGACCAGATGGTTTTCTGAGCCCCTTTGTAAAGAGGTAAATGGATAGATCTCAATTTCCAACTTTTCTACATCTAGCTGTGCAGACCAGTGTTATATGCTTTTATCTGTTTCACTAGTTGTCTTGTTCTACCAAAAAAGCAAGATGTAAAGCAAAGGACTCCAGTGCTTAGAAGACAGCCCTGTCCAGAATGGAATCACACAATTATTTATAATATAGTAAATCCAAGTGATCTCAGAATGTCTCGACTGGATCTAACTGTATGGGATCAAGGCTTGAATGAGCGATTTCTGGGTGGAACCAGCTTAAGTACAGGTAGGGTACAATCATTTATTTGTGATGTACACCGCGAAATGTAGGAGAAAAAAAGGTATAAAAATTGCTTTTGACATTAAATTCCTTAAGTCTGACACCCAATAGTCTAGAAATTGTTCAACACAACCAGGAGCAGAAAACCACACTGCTGTAATGAATTATGATACCTCTCTGGTTTAAAATAAAATTAGAAGTATTTGTCATGTTTGCACTTTTATTTTGGTCTGTTTTTTTCCCTGTGGACCATTCACTTCAAGTTTCAGCTGTATGAAACTGGTATAAAATGGTATTCCGAAGCATACCTCCGAATGCCTGTGTAGCTATAATGTTCCATAAATGAATCCTAGTTTTCTTTTGGCTATGTTTCAGTTATTTTACAGTACTATACGTTTTTATTTGTATGACAGAAACTTGTAGTCCACCATGCCTTGGTGAATTGATACTACCATGTGCAGTCTACCATGCTTACTTCTCTTAAAGCATATAAAAGGCTGCTGCCGGTGAAATAAAGGATTACATGCAGCCATTTAATTGAATGACCATCCATGTCATAACTTGACGGACCAATTCGGTCAGAGTTCGTTAGTGGCTTATACATGGAATCTTGAATGATGAGACAATCCCAAAAAAGCCGACCGTCTGTCATACACTTAAAAACCTGATATTGGTGATTGCTCTCTATGAGTTACAGAACTAAATATGTACAGATACATTAATTTTGAACATAAAAATTCTCTTTCAGGTGAGGAAGACAGTGAATGCCAACAGTCAGCACATCTTTTATGGGAGCAACTTCTTAGTACACCAAATAAATGGATGGAAGAAACTCTTGTTTTACAAGGCAACAAAGGGACTTTTCATTTTTGACCTTCACATCGAAGCATATGCACTGCTTTGCCAAATTTTTACTTTATAATTTTATATGTCTATTTTTCCGAGCTAATTATTGAAAAGTTGTAGTATTGGTTCAAGAAACAATATTTAATTTTTATGATTCGGCTAAATATAATTGAATAGAACCTTCAGTATAAAACACTGTGAAACAGTGATAAAGTGCAAACATTTCATGGCACTGAAAATTATGGAATCTCTTCTAGAGTGAACTAATGGTTCAAAGCAGCCAATGATCGTTCATGTGCCATGAATCAAGTTTCTGATTGATTTAGTCAACCCTGCAAAACTAAAAGAGTTAAATGACTAACACAGGATACAGATAAGTGGCTTTACCTGTTTGGTTCGTTTTAGTCTCTTCTCATCTTTACATGTTGTTTAGAGTGTCCTTAGGTCCCCAAAAAATCACAACTCCACTTCTTACCTATTGAGCAGCCTTGTAAATATGAACCACATTTTATTTTCTACAAATTGTAATGGACCTTTCTTATCTAGCAGTGTTGCACACAGATACAGAATTACAATACAGAACACTCATTAATATATGTACATTAAGTTTTTGGTAAAGTATTAATCTCTATCACACGACAGCTCTGAAATGCAATTGGGGGCCTCAATAGTTATTGTGGCAGCCAAAGGCCAAATGATTGCCTTTATGTTTCAATGTATGGAACCATGTTAGGGTATGTTCACAAGGCGTTTTTGAATACGTTTTTTGATCCGATAATCGTATTCAAAAGCGCTTCGTAAAACACATCCAACACACCGCCAAAGTGTGGTGCGTGTTTAGATGCGTTTTTGCTAAATAGGGTGTCTTCTTCGTCAAACGGTTGAAGAATTGACGTGTCAATTCTTTAAACGGATCCGAAAGATGCATCAGAAAGACGCATGTAAAACACACATCGGCGATCAGACATCTGGGACGTGGATGCGTGTTTTACAATGAAATCAATGTAAATCACACTGCACATTGTTAGATGCGTGTTCGGGGCCGAAAAACTGACCTTTAGGGCCTGCCATTAAAAATGTTGAAATTATGAAAAAAAGTAAACAAAAAAACACACACAACCACTTTTTTTCAACAAAACACTCTAGTAAAAAAAATCAACACAAAATTGGTATTGAAACCATTTGTAACAATATAGAAAATGATTGTATTATTTAATCTGAACAGTGAACACCTGAAGAGAAAACAGTAAAGAGCTATGACAGAATTGTGTTTTTTTTCTTTGTCTCATAAAAATGAATTGTGCTCAAAAACACTGCTGTACTCCAAAATGGTACCAATATAAACATCTATATTTCCCTCAAAAAATAAGCCTTTACACTGCTCCATTGACAGAAAAAATTAAAAAGTTCTGGGTCAGAATATTGACATTAAAAAAAATTTATTCAAGTTTTCAAGCGTTTTCATTTTTTTCAAACTAGTAGAAAATAATAAAAAAAACTATGTACATATGATATCACCAATGCACTGACTTTTTTTCAAAAAGGATTTGTGTATAAAAGTAGTAAAAAAAAAAAACCTTAAGAGTAGGTACTATATATATTAAGTAAATTAAATATATTAAAGTTAGCATAGAATTGATAGCACACGGTGAACACCACAAAAGTTTATCTTGCCACCTCAAATATTTATCACTCCATAAATTTACATAACTTATGGTTTTTGAAATATGCTGATACAAAAAATGTTATAAGTTTGGTATCACTGTAGTCTTATTGTCCTTCAGAATACAGTTAAAACATCATTTAACACTAAAGGTAAAGAAAGGTAAAAAATTTACATTTTCACTCTAATTTCCATTGCGCCCTAATTTTTGGAAAACATTTGTGAGGTTATATTGCTTACTACACTCTTCGATTAATTTCTTGAAAGGTGTGGTTTCCAACATGAGGTCCCTTTTGGGGGTGTTCGTATTGTACTGTAGGGACTTTACAAATGTGGCATGGTGCCCAAAAAACATTCCTGCAAATTCTGCAGTTCACATATGGTACTTCTCCCTTCTGAGCACTACTCTGTGCACAAACAGCAGTTTATAACAAATACACATGGAGTATTTCTGAACTTGGGATAAACTACCTAATGAGTTTTGGAAAGCCTGTTCTCAAGCATTACTTGTGATCCTAAAACAAAATGATTAAAAAGATCTGCAAAAAATATATATATTTTACCTCTGCTGTGCTTTAATTTAAACAACCAAAAGTTAACCAACTTTCTAAATGCTGTTTTAAATACTTTGCAGGATGATGGTGTTAAAAATGGGGTAATTCAGGGGTGTGCCCATTATACAGGGTCATTAAAGCTACATCAGAGCTGAACTTGTCTCTAAAAATATCTGTTTTGGAAAGGTTTTTGAACTTTTAAAGAAATTTCTGTTAAGCGTATGAGGGTTTTAACTTCCTAAAAAATGAAAATGACATTTAGCATTTGATGCCAACATAGAGAAGACATATAGTAAATGTTAGTCACACCACACAAAATAGTTAATGAGTCTGTCTTAGCAGCAGAAAATTACAAACTGTGAAAATTTTTTTTTCAAAATGTGGGTCTTTTTCACAATTAAACACCTAATTTATTGGAATCACAAAACTACACTGTCTTAACCATAAACGGGTTGGACCTGTCCTAAATACAAAAGCTAGTGATTCATAACAATTTCAGAAAAAGCAAACTACCCCAGAGGACATCACTTAGCCGCTGAATAATACTTAAAAAATAACTTTTAATAATACCAATTTAAAACCTATACATACCCTATCAAAGCCCTACACAAATCTCAATAATCTAGTCCTAGAAGAATGTAGGGTAATCGCCCCAAAAAGGGCGCCCCTACCCGAAACCTAAATCAAAACTATCAATCCCTAGATAACCCTATTGATAAGATATATTACTCCTCAATAGATATATACTAAATATCACTCTGATACAATAACCAAAGAATAATCCTCTTTTTCTACCAGAAAATCCCATAGGGACTCTATTACTATGGAACTCCAATATGTGGACAGAAAAGGTTAATCATCTAGTTTAACCCTTAAGTGACAAACAGTCACATTCAGTCTCATTCACAGTCGACGCGTTTCCCCCTGTTCGATATACTGTAAGGGTTCATCAGGACCACATAGCACACAGAAATCCAATCCACATACAATAATGTATCAAATACTCAGTGATGATGTCACTACATACAATCATTAGATACTTGCATAGCCAAGATAGCAGGTCCCATAAAGATGTCAGGTCCCGTACGTTCCAGATGATATTCTGGACCCTTATATCGAACAGGGGGAAACGCGTCGACTGTGAATGAGACTAAATGTGACTGTTTGTCACTTAAGGGTTAAACTAGATGATTAACCTTTTCTGTCCACATATTGGAGTTCCATAGTAATAGAGTCCCTATGGGATATTCTGGTATAAAAAGAGGATTATTCTTTGGTTATTGTATCAGAGTGATATTTAGTATATATCTATTGAGGAGTAATATATCTTATCAATAGGGTTATATAGGGATTGATAGTTTTGATTTAGGTTCCCGGTAGGGGCGCCCCTTTTGGGGCGATCACCCTACATTCTTCTAGGATTAGGTTATTGAGATTTGTGTACGGCTTTGATAGGGTATGGATAGGTTTTAAATTGATATTAGTAAAAGTTATTTTTTAAGTATTATTCAGCGGCTTAGTGATGTCCTCTGGGGTAGTTTGCTTTTTTTACCTAATTTTTTGGCCAACATTAACCATGAACCTGAATTACAATGTGTTACGAAAAACAGTCTCCGAATCAGTTTGATAAGTAAAGGGATGAAAAAAACGTATCCCTATATAAAATGACACAAGTCAGATTTGAAAAGTGGGGCTGTGTCTATTCTGCCAACCATGTGCGTCCGAGAGATCCCTGAAGGGTTGTGAGAAGTCTCTGCACAAGTGTATGGTAGATAGTGAACTCGCTATATTAATTCCCTTCCAAAGCATGTGGCGAGCCAGTAAGAAAGATGCAATGGATGTGCCTTTCAGGTTATTTATTAACTGCACCATAAATGAACACACAGGATAAATAAACACGGTCAATGTGAATTCTACTCTCAGCTTTATGCAAACATGTCTGGACAAAATGGAGTCACGACTACAATGAGGCAAGACGGGATGTGACTTCACAGAAGAGGAGGAACACGAGAAAAGACATGTGGGGAATATATATTCAACATAACCTTTACAAACAATTACAACAGTGGCCACATGGTGGCAGCAAACACAACATAATAAACCAAACATTGCAAATAATAAACATCACATGTAATCTGAATGGGCAACAACTGGAAGCCACAGCTGGAACAGCACAGTGTCCTTTAAGCCAAAATAGGCTGTGTGAATATGAGAATTATGGTAAGGAATTCCGTTAATAAACCTGCAGAAGATACAACATGTATTCTGTTAGTAAAAATATGGCTGCATGTTAGGAGTTAGATCTCCTTGAGCAGTGCACAGAATATAAACTTCTGTTAACATGTCTATTACCACTATCACTGGCGTAGAGCAGTTATAGGGAATCTGATTTTCCACTATGATTAGAATGGCTCCCATTTGTGAAAAGACTAATTATATTATAGAAGAGCATTTGCTACATACTATAAAGAGAACCTGTAGGCCCCACTGAGAGGCCTGTTTTTGTAAAAACTTGCAATCTCCTTGAGGAAAAAAAAGTGCAAGCATTATTATTTTTTTTAAATGCTGCATTGTGGTAATCTTCTTTTACTGCTCCTGGAAATGTGTGAATAAATTTACAGCTTGGTCTTCCCATTCCCTTGTCAACAGGATATGTACTTTGAAATGTGAATGTACCAGAACAGTGTCAGAGTGTGCAGGGACATGCCTCTTTGACAAAGGAAATGGTAACAGTTGCACATTTATTTAAGACTTACATACCCCAGCAGAATTTTTGCTTTATTGGCCTTTTTTCATACAATATGAATGATGACGCAAAAACTTTTTTTTGCACTCCTAGTGAGTGGTTGGATGAAGCCACACTACTGTGTTTTCACTTTTTAAGTCATAATGTCAATCAAACATCCAAATGACCCTGATCAAAAGTTTACATACCCTGGTGATTTTAGCCTGATAACATGCACAGAAGTTGATACAAACGTGTTTGAATGGCTACTAAAGGTAATATCCTCACCTGTGACCTGTTTGCTTGTAATCAGTATGTGTGCATAAAAGCTGAGTGAGTTTCTGGGATCCAGACAGACTCTTGCATCTTTTATCCAGCCACTGACATTTCTAGATTGTGAGACATGGGGAAAGCAAAAGAATTGTCAACGGATCTACGAGGAAAGTTAGTTGAACTGCATAAAACAGAAAAGGGATACAAAAAGATATCCAAGGAATTGACAATGTCAGTCAGCAGTGTTCAAAATGTAATTAACAAATGGAAACTCAGGAGCTCTGTAAAAACAAAACCACGGTCAGGTAGACTTAACAAAACTTTCGTCCACAACTGCCAGGAAAATTGTTCAGGATGCAAAGAAAAACCCATAAATAATATCAGCTGAAATACAGGACTCTCTGAAAATTAGCGGTGTGTCTGTTTCAGGAGGCATATGAAGAAAAATGGGCTGCATGGTCAAGTCACCTGAAGAAAGCCATTACTGCGCAAATGCCACAAATGATCTCACCTATAATATACCAAACAGCACTGAGACAAGCCTGGAACAATGTAATTTGGAGGGATGAGACCAAAATCTAACTTTTTGGCCACAACCATAAATGTTACATTTGTAAAGGTGTCAACAAGGCCTATGATGAAAGGAACACCATTCCTATTGTTAAGCACGGAGGTAGCTTGCTTATTGATGTTTGGGGATGTGTGAGCTACAAAGGCACAGGAAACTTGGTCAAAGTTGAAGGAAAGATGAATGAAACATGTTATCAGCAAATACTGGAGGCAAATTTGCACTCATCAGCCTGGAAGCCGCACATGGGACCTACTTAGACGTTCCAACATGACAAACATCCAAAATACAAGGAAAGTCAACCTGTTATTGGCTACAGCAGAACAAAGTGAAGGTTCTGGAGAGGCCATCTCCGTCTCCTGACCTCAATATCATTGAGCCACTCTGGGGAGATCTCAAGCACGCAGTTCATCCAAGACAGCCCAGGAATTTACAGGAACTGGAGGCTTTTTGCCAAGAAGAATGGGCAGCCTCATCTACAACTACCACAAAAGACTTCAAGCTGTCACTGATGTTAGAGGGAACAATACACAGTATTAAGAACTGGGGTGTGTAAACTTATGATCAGGGTCATTTGGATGTTTTTGGTTGTCATTATGATTTCAAAAGAGAAAACACAGTAGTTTGACTATAAATGGCTTCACCCGACCACTAACTAGGAGTGGAAAAAAGGTTTTGTGTTATCATTCATATCAAGTTAGCATTTTGGCTAGAGAACGTATGCCATCACTTCTTGCTGCCCAGCCTAGCACCTTCCAGGGCTTTGCGAATGACACATCCCATATGGAGGGTTCACGAAAGAGGATCAGAGTTCCCTCCTCTTCGTTGTCACCTGAGTTCTCTCCGGTCAGACAGTGGATGGAGAAGAAGCTTCATTCCTGGAGCCAGCTTCTTTAAAAAGGGAGAACCCCTCTGACTCAGAGCCAGATAGGGATGATGAAATGGCAGGAGCGATCCAAGTCCTTATCTGGACTGTTAGGGACTCCCTTCATGTCAAAGATGAGGATGTCTCAACCTCTAAGGTTTCCTTTAAACGAAGCACATGGCAGGCCTTAGTGTTTCCTACTGATCCAGAGTTTGAGGAACTTGTTACCAGGGAGTGGAAACATCCGGACAGGCATTTCTTTCCTACCAGACGGCTTGACACCCTTTGTCATTTTCCATAGGAAACAGTGGCAAAGTGGTCGGGGGTTCCATCAGTTGATGGCCCAGTCTCTTGTCTTGCGAAGCCCATTGCTATTCCTGTCTCAGATGCTGCAGCCCTTAGGGACAGCACAGATAAGTGTCTCGATGGGTTTTGTAAGGCCGTTTTTGTTGTGGCCTAAGCAGGTCTGTGGCCTGCCTTTGCATTTTCCTGGGTCAGTAAGACCCGTATGGCCTGATCCAGGCAGCTGCATCAAGGACTATTGGCTGGGGCCTCTATGGAAGAACTGCTGGAGCTCACTTCCCGGCTCATGGGTCCCGCTGTGTGAGGCTTCCATGGAGTCAGCCTATTTAGCAGCAAGCATGTCTGCTAATGCGGTAGCGGTTCACTGCTCTTTGTGGTTAAGGTCTTGGTTGGTGGATTCAGCCTCCAAGAAAATGCTTACTGCACTTCCCTTCTTCAGGGGTAAGCTCTTTGGGAAGCAGTCAGACGAGATTATTTCTGAGGCTACAGGGGGTCACAGTGTTCTCTTCCCTCAGATGCAGCCAGTGCAACATCATGTACACAAGAAAGTTCCCAGTTCCGGTCCTTTCTGTATTTTTTCTATAGGTCGGCTGCAGGGAAAGCCCTCCATCCCACAAGAACCAGGTGGTCTCCAACCAGGCCAGCATCTTTCTGGTGATCTCACAGATCATAGAAAGGTGCTTCCAACAAATTGCTCTTGGTCTGAAGACTTGTCCCCACCCAAGGACTCGTCTTGAAACTGGAGGAGCTGGCACCCCACTCAGGAAGTCTGGCAGGCCCAGGTCAATGACACTTGAGTTTGCAAAGTAATCTCGTCAAGATACAGGATTCCTTTCATTTCCATTCCCCCAACATGTTTTTTTCCTGTAGGCCTCTCCGGTGTGGGCATTAGTTTTTTGTCAGGCGATCCATGCCCTTCTTCTTTAAGGGGTGATTGTGCTGGAGCCCAAGCACTTTCTAGGTTTCCATTCAAACCTGTTCATGGTCCCCAAAAAAGAAGGCTCTGTAAGGCCGGTGTTAGACCTCAAGGAACTCAACCAGTGTGTGAGAGCCCGGTTTTCGCATGGAATCGTTCCGGTTGGTAGTGGCATCTTTGGAGCACAGCAAGCTTTTCACTGCAATAGACATCAGGCATGCTTACTTGCATGTCCCTGTTGCCCAGGTCCACAAGTAGTTTCTCTGCTTTGCGGTAGGCCCTCGGCATTTTTCAGTTCAGGGCTCTGCTGTTTGGTCTTGTGACCGCACCAAGGGTCTTTACAGAAGTCCTGGCACCCCTGATGGTGATCATTTACATCAGGGGCATTACCATTATTCCCTTTCCAGACGACTTCCTAATGAAGGCTCCATCACGTTGCGCCAGTTTGGACAGCATCAGGATCACGCTAGACACTTTGACGTGCTTCGGGTGGGTTGTAAATTTCCACAAGTCCTCCCTGACCGCACTCCAGAGAATGGAATTTTTGGTGATGATTCTGGACACTCAGGTAGCCAGAGTGTTTCTCACACTGGAGAAAACACAGCGTTTATGGTCGAGTGTGTCCCTGCTCCGGAAACGCACCCCATGCACTCTTCGCACTTGCATGCGGGTGCTTGGCAGAATGGTGGTTGCTTTCTAAGCAGTTTTCACTCTCTCTCTCTGCAGCAATCAATTGTGGCACATTGGAACAGTTCTTTAGTGTCATTGGAGAGACTATTTTACCTTTAGTTCCAGGTGCGGACCAGCCTCGCTTGGTGGCTGGTTTTCTCGGTGATTCATCAGGGGAAGTCTTTTTCTGTCTCGCAATGGCGGATCATCACTATGGATGCCAGTACCTCAGGGTGGGGTGCTGTGTTGGGTACACAGACAACGCAGGGTCTCTGGTTCCCCAGGGAATCTGGTCTTCACATCAACATTCTGGAACTAAAAGCCGTTTTTCTGGCACTATCGCATTGGTCCCCACTCCTCCTGGATCACCCAATTCGAATTCTTTCTGACAGCACCACGGCTGTGGCCTATCTAAGTCACTAGGAGATGGGCGGCTTTTCTGGAAGTCTCAAAAATTCTACGATGAGTGGAACATTCGGTTCTGACTTTATCTCGCAACTTTCATTCAAGGGATGGAGAATTGGTTGGTCGATTTGTCTCAGTCAGATGTCAGTGGATTTTGGGGAGTGGGCACTTCTCCCAAAGGTTTCTCACCTGCTCTATCAGAGGTGTGACACGCCAAAGGTCAATCTGTGTGCTTCTCGCCTCGATTTACTTTCATGGAAAGTGGCCTTTCTGGTGGTCATTACTTCCATCCGCTGAGTATTTGAACTAGTGGCACTGTCGCGTAAATCCTTTTTCCTGGTACTGCATAAGGATAAGGTCGTCCTATGCCCCCGTTCCTTTTTACTAATAGCAATTTGGAATGTATGCGACTTTTTTGATTACTTTTAGTATAAATTTTATAGGACGTGAAATGACAAAAAAAACGCAATTTTGCCGTTTGGAATTGTTTTGCTTCTACGGTGTTCAGCGTACAGGATAAATTATGCTATATTTTAATAGATCAGACTTTTTCGGACGTGGTGATACCAAATATGTGTAACTTTTTTATTTTTAATTTTTATTTATTTTTATTTGTAAAATAGCGAAAGGGGGGTAAACTTTTAAATTTTTTTGTTTTTTTGCACTTTAAAACTTTTTTTTTTAACTTTAACTTTGAGTCCCTCCAGGGCGCTTCACCACTAGGGGGCACGATTATTTCTACAGCCTAATGCATTGTAAATACAATGCATTAGGTTGTACAAAGATGGCGGTTTCCCCACGTCTTGCCTGGGACCAGAAGTGGGAAATTGAAAACATGGCAGCAATGGAAGCCTTCACAAGACTTCCCGCTGCCATGTTAGGTGATCGGGACTCGGTGATTTCCCCGATCGTAGTGAGGAACGGTGCGCGGCAATGTATCTCATTGATTAAGATGCCGCGGCCATCTTTGCTGCGGTGTTTTAGGGGTAAGACAGTGCCCCCCGCGCTATTTCCGCTGGGTGTTAGCCGTGACCCTGCTACAAAGCCACTTACCGGCATCAGGATGTATCCATACATCCTATGTCAGTAAGGGGTTAAAAAAATCTGTTCTTAATTACATAAAAATTCAACTAAGAGGAAAGCTACAGTCCCTATCTTGTTCAGAACCAGCGAACTGCCTGTATTTTAATTATATCTGCATTCCAGTACCTAGTTGTATCTTACAGTGTCCCATCCAACTCGCTACACAGAAACGGACGTCATCCGCAGGGCAAGGGCAGATGTTGATGACAAAATAGGTATGCGACTCTGAGTACCAGAAAGCGCATGCGCAGAGACTTACAGATCCAATTGCACAGCGAAGCTGGAAACGGCACCGCCAACCCATAGATGGGACAACCCTGGCATAGGCAATACATGAACAGTGAGAAAAACGAGCTCTGCAGTGCTATGTATAAAGCCCTGACGTGAATGAAAGAGCCACTGCGCTAAGAGTCAGTGAGGCAAAGGATGTAGTTTACACCATTGGGGAGACACAAAAAAAAAAGTAAAACTGTGTTAAAAATACATGACATTTCCAAAGAAAAAACAAACCGTGTATCACATCAAGGGAGGTACAGTGAGCCCTAACTGAAACCCAGCCCACTGTCCCTGCCTACTTAACATGCTGCTCTAAGTGGCAGAACCCAACTGGGTGACGGTCCCTACGCTCCTATAGTGCAGGGGCCATCAGATGGTGGAAAAGTCAGATAGTCCGGGTCAGCAACGGAATGGTAACGTCAAGCCAAAAAACGGAAGACAATAGAGAAACCAGAAAACATGCCAGAGGTCAGAGCACTGTCAGGAGCGAGGTACAAAATCAGAAAGCAAGCGGTGGTCAAGTAAACAAGAATAACAAGCTAGAAAACACAGGTAAGTAAAGACAAGCTAGGAAATATCACAGGCACAGTAGGGAGATTCCAGCAGGTTTAAAAGGAGTGCCCAGACACCACCCCCATAGCTGATTGGAGCAGCCTCGTAGCCCTCCGATTGGCCCATGTGACACATCCCCTGTCTAGAATAGCTGGACTCCTGTCACTCAAGGACTCTCCAGATTGTCTCTCTCGCTGTGGATCCACACTTGGAGAAACAACAGGTGCAGAGCGTTGTTCCTTGTAAGGTGGAAGCTGACCAGGTAAGCGCGTTCTGGCACAGTGATTCCGCAAAAAATAACTTATAAATGATCCAAGGCTTGTCTTTCTCTCCAGCCGCTATACTGATGCCTCTACCCTGTGTCAGTCACTGCACTGGTTGCCCATCCAGTACAGGATACAGTATAAACTCAGCACTCTCACCCATAAAGCTCTCCACAGCGCTGCTCCTCCCTACATCTCCTCCCTAGTCTCTGTCTACCGCCCTACCCGTGCTCTGCGCTCTGCTGATGATATCAGACTACATTCCTCAATCATCCGAACCTCCCATGCCCGCCTACAAGATTTCACATGTGCGGCACCAATTCTCTGGAATATGCTACCGCGGGCGATCAGGCACATTCACAACCCTCACAGTTTTAAGAGGGCCCTGAAAATACATCTTCTCCGTCTGGCCCACCAAGATCCCTAACTGCTATCACACACATCTGTCACTCCCTGCACTTGGGCACTCACAGGCACTTATCTGTATATAGATGTACAGTCTGGGTGGCAGGTTCATCCATTTTTCATGTAAACCACCCCCTATTTATGAAACATGGCCGGACCATTATAAACTTGGCACTTCTTACCGTATGTTTCACCCATACACCCTAATAGATTGTAAGCTCTCACGAGCAGGGCCCTCACACCTTGTGTCACATTTGTAAGTACTTTTAATGTGTAATGACTGTATGTTTACCTGCGGAATATGTTGGCGCTATAGAAATAAAGATTATTATTATTATTATTATCCAATAGGCTTCTCTCCGGTATAGGATCTCTATGTGATCCACTAAGTCAGTGGCTTGATCATCACTTACAACCCCTTTTTTTTTTTGAGAGCTCCTGGTTTCTTAAAAGACACCAGAGATTTACTTGGGAGTTTTCAAGGCACAATTTGGCAGCCACAATACCAGTGACTCCGTTGAGATGTCGAGTCTCTGTATACCTGCATATCATTGGATGTCGCCGTTTTTGCTCTAGATCTTCATCTTTCATGTTTCAGTTCTTATACTCCTGATTTACAAATGTTCATTAGGTTAACCACTATTTCTTATGACTCATAACTTTTATTCTTCTTTACTTGAAATTTTATATACGGTTGTGAGGAGTTTCAATGGGTGCTAGATTTTCACCGTCCTTCGCAAACTTGGTTATGTCTTGGTGGGAGGTAATGTATTTATTTACTTATCCTAATCCTTTTTCTTTTGACATCCAAGGGTATGGCAGGTTTATAGATGACCTTCGATTTATCTGGCAAGGTCCAGAGATGTATATATTGGCTTTTGTCACATTTCTCAATAAGAATCCTCTAAACCTGAGATTTACATTTTGTACTCATTTGTTTACAATTTATTTTTTAGATCTCAAGTTGACTGGTATCCCAGGTAATATCATTACTACTAATACCTTTCGTAAAAATATAGCTGGTAACACTATTTTGCATTATTGCAGTAATCATACAAAACACACCCAACTCTCCATTCCAGTTGGGGAACTTGTTCAAGCAAAGAAAAGTGAACAATTACTTTATCGCTCCAGACTGGGTCTTCAAATGTGCACAAAAAACTGTCAATTCTAAAACTCGTCGAGTAATTGTTTCCCACACAGAAAAAAAAAAACGATTCAGAAGATGGACCCACTCTAGTATTAGATTATAGTACACATTTTGCTCAAATAAAAAAATAAATCATTTATAAATACTTACCAATTTTACTTGGTGATAACATCTTACAGAAAATTATTTGAAAGGGATGCAGACTGCCAAACATCCCATGGCCATGGTTAACTTATCTCCCAATTATTTTTCTTCTTGTCCTCCCAAACACACGTGGCTTAACTTTATAGGTGCAGGTCTCATCCTTGCTGCACATGTACCTATGTTCAAACCACTACCACATTAGTGGTTCATAGCACAAATTATAACTGCAATAGTGATTGGGTTATATATTTAATACACTGTACAATATGTGATCTATTTTATGTAGGGTGCACTTCAAGGAGATTTAAAATCTGAGTGTTAGAACATTTAAACTTCAAAAGAAATCCCAGTGGCCACTCCATTTCCAATACTGCACATCGCTTTATCAAACAGCATAGTTCCAGTGTCCGTTCTTTTCAAACTTTTGTCATAAATGGATTTCATACTTCTCTACAAGTAGGCAATCTTAAATATTGATTAAAAGAAAGAGAAGCCTATAGGATTGTAACTTTGATTACAGTCTCTCCTCATGATCTTAATGTTAGAAATGAAGTTTTATTTTTATTGTTGAATGATAAAGTAATTTGCATTATATGTATTTTCTTGATAGTATTTAGTTATTCATTTATAAGCTATTTCTTTTTTAGGAATCCTGGTTTGTTTTATACTTTGTGCATGTCATGTGTTTTTAACATTGTACTTGGTTTCACTTTTCTTTTTGTGTCTTTCCAATGGTGTCGTGCTCAGACTGAGCTACTTGCACTGAGAGCTACACAGAGTAGAGTTAACAAATCTGAGTTTTCTGTGTTCAGTGTGGATTGGGTGAATAGATTGTAGTAAGGTTCTTTTATCTTGCAGCTTGTGTTAGAATTACTGACACAGTTTAAACACATTTTCCCCTTTCTGCTGTGCACCTAATTAGGGAAGGGGTTAACTGGTGTCAGGTGAGTAAATTCCACTGCAGGACTCCTCTGAGCATGCTTGGCCTGAGCTGTTTGCTCTGAGCGCTAGACGGGATGGAGTTAACAAAGCGGAGTTCCAGAGTGGAAAACCAGTAAGTAAACAACCATAATTTTTTAAATCTCCATTGCTGTGTAACTGGATAATAGGAAGCATGACTGGCAATTTTCCTCAGTGCACAATCTGCCATACGCATGCACTACTTGAGCAGGAGATCCAGGGTGAATACCACTGTGACAGATGTGAGCATGTTACTACTCTGGAAGCCCATATTATAGACCTAGAGGAGCAGAATGCAACACTGAGGGTGATTGACAATTATGAGAGCACTTTGCTTCACACTGGGGTTGGACTAGCACAGTGGATAAGGAGAGCCATGTGTTACAGCATTGAAGATATTTGTGCCCACAATATTTTATGCAATCTTATTCCATCTACTAAAATTGTAAAACTGGAAGGGAGTTTAAAGTATCTGTTCACTAATGCCAGAAGTCTAGCGAGTAAAATGGAGGAGCTTGAGGTGCTAGTTCTAGAGGAGCATATTGATGTGGTTGGTGTTGCTGAGACACGTCTGGGCTCCTCGCATGATTGGGTTGCTAACCTTCAGGGTTTTACTCTGTTTAGTAAGGACAGAGCAAACAGGAAGGGAGAAGGAGTGTGTCTGTATATAAGGAGTGATGGGAAGGCAAGTGTGAAAGAGCCAATAACGTGGAATTGCAAAGATGTGTAAACCTTGTGGGTGGAAATACAATAGGGGGGTTAACAGAAAAAATATTTTTGGTGTAGTTTATAGACCGCCCAACATCACTGAGGAAAGAGAAGGTCAGCTGTATAAACAAATGGAGCGGGCAGCATAGGTGGGTACAGGCGGTTAATTATGGGAAACTTTAATAACCCAGATATTGACTGAGATCCCAGTTCTGCTTCTACTGCAAAGGGGAGGAAGTTCTTCAACCTGTTACAGGATAATTTTATGGGCCAGTTTACAGAAGATTCCAATAGAAGTTATAGTGTGTTGGATCTGACAATAAGAATAACTTGTTGGAACGGTCACTGTTTCTGAAAACCTTGGTAACAGTGACCACAATATAATTTGTCTAAATTGGGAAAAACAATCACAGACTGGGAGAGCAAAAACATTTAATTTTAAAAAGGCCAATTTTCCCTTATTGAGGGCCGCACTACAGGACATAGACTTGAGCAGCTATAATCAAATAATAAAGAAACCAAATGGGAGGGCTTTAAATATACCCTGGATATATTGCAAAATGTTTTCCTATAGGTAACAAGTATAGGCGGTTTAAATTAAATCCAACATGGCTTCTACCTTCTGTTTAAAGGACAATAAATAATAAAAAATGGCATTTAAAAATAAAAGTCAGAGGGGTCAGCATTATCCTTTGAGAATTACAAAAAGCTTAATAACATTTGTAAAAAGGTGATCAAATCAGCTAAAATACAAAATGAAAGGCAAGTGGCCAAGGACATCAAGACAAACCGCACACTTTTTTTAAACATATAAATTCCCAAAAAACAAAGTCAGAGCATGTAGGACCCTTAAATTCCAGTAGAGGGGAACTGGTCAATGGGGATCAGGAGATGGCAGAGCTACTATATAGATTCTTCAGTTCTGTATATATAAAATAGGAGAAAACAGCGGATGGGCGAGCCTCGAATGAAAGTAAGCAGTGCCAGTACTGATAGGGGTGGTGTCAGTGCTGATGTGGGTCGACCCAGTGTGGATGTAGGTGGTGTCGGTATTATTCATACTACTGATATAATAAATTGGCTGTTTGTAGAAATGATTGAAGCCAAATTAGATAATTGTGTTAAAAATTTAAACGAAGCTACAGACCCAGGTGGCTGACACCCAAGAATTCTTAAAGAGATCAGCTCAGTTATTTCTGTGTTCCCAAACATGATACTTAGAGATTCTCTGGTGACTGGTATAGTGCCAGGAGACTGGCTCAAGGCAAATGTGGTTCCCATCTTATAAAAGGGTTATAAGTCTTACCCAGGTAATTATAGATCAGTAAGTTTAGAATCTATTGTTCTATTGTGGGAAAACTGTTTGAGGGACTATATACAGCAATATGTGGCTGAATATATTATTATAAGTGATTGCCAGCATGGTTTCACTAAGGACAGAAGTTATCAGACCAACCTGATCTGTTTTTATGAAGAGGTGGATGGAAGTCTGGATAGCGGCGCGGCTGTGGATTTAGTGTTTTTAGACTTTGCAAAGGCGTTTGATACTGTCTCTCATAAGCATCTATTGGGTAAATGAAAGACTATTGGGTTAAAAACTGTATTAAAAATTTACTATCGGATCGTACTCAGAGAGTGGTGGTAAATGAATCCTACTCTGAATGGTTCTTGGTTATAAGTGGTGTGACCCAAGGCTCAGTACGGAGTCTTCTTTTTTTCAATGCATTTTATGTCGTATAGTGCAATCTATGGAAGATGTCCAGAAATTGCAAGCAGACCTCGATACACTTAGTGTTTGGGCAGGCCCTTGGCAAATGAGGTTCAATATGGATAAATGTGAAGTTCTGCATTCGCAGGCACTATGTGTCCTAATGGTTGAAAAACTGAAAGAATCACTTGTTGAGAAGGATCTGGGTGTACTTGCATGTCATGGATTACGGAACAGTATGCAGTGTCAATCAGCTGCCTCTAAGGCCAGCAGGATATTGGCGTGTATTAAGAGGCATGAACTTGTAGGACAGGGATGAAATATTACTGCTATATAAAGCATTGGTCTGGTCTCATCTGGAATATGCTGTTCACTGGGCTCCAGTTCATAGAAAGGATAAAGTGGAGCTGGAGAGAGTGCAAAGATGAGAAACCAGACTAATAAGGGGAATAGAGCATCTTAGTTATGAGGAGAGGTTAAAAGAATTGAACTTATTTAGTCTTCAGAAAAGACCGCTATAGGGAGACATGATTAATTTCTATAAGTATATAAATGCCCCCTATAAATAATACATGGTGAAAAGCTACTTCATGTAAAACCCCCTCAAAAGACAAGGGGGTATTCCCTTGTCTGGAGAAAAAAGGATTCAATCTCCAGAAGAGAAAAGCCTTCTTTACCATGAGAACTGTGAATCTGTGGAATAGCTGTCTGAGGAGCTGGTCACAGCGGGAACAGTTAAAGGTGTCAAGAAAGGCTTAGATAACCACTTATTACTACATAATATGAATAATTATGTAGCCGTATTAAACGTCTAGATCAAGTCTTATGGCAACTCTGGAATCCATAAGTCAAGAACCAATCTGCCCTAAAGGAAGATTACATTCCTGATCCGAAAGTCTTCATCAGTAGGAGAAACTAAGTGTAAAAAACTCCCTATCCCCCTACCTTCACCCACATTTTTCCCAACCCTTGGTTGAGCTTGACGGACATCTATGTAACTATGTCATCTACGCTCTTTGCCTCTTTCTGTGCAGTGGGTCTTTCATTCACATGTCAGGGTTTTCTACACGGCACTGCAATGCTCGTTTTTCTCACTGTCCATGTATCGCCTCTGCTAGGGTTGTTCCATCCATGGGCTATTGTGGTGCTGTTTCCAGCTTTGCCGTGAACTTGAATCTGGAAGTCTCTGTGCATTCGCTTTCTGGTACTAAGTCCAGAGTCACATACCTGTTTTGTTATTAACATATCCAATTGCCCTAGGGATGACATCTATTCCTGTGCAGCGAGTTGGATGCGGTGATTCAAAACACGATCAAAGAACGTTGAAGTCCAGCACCACATGTAGATATAAAACTTGAACTTTATTCCTTCTTGTTAAAACACGATATCTTCATGATATATCCTCATAGTAGAAACAATAAAATAGATAAACAGCAGACACTTTTCAAGAAGAGTGTTCTCTTATTCATTGCCTGAACAAAATGGGACAAAGTGCAGGTGTGTTAAAATACAAACCAGTAAAAATCCTGTATAGATAGACCAATGATATAAGTCCAAACAACAGCACTGAACCTGAAAGCTGAGTGGCTGAAAATGTTACTAAAGATATAAACATATATATATATATCTATATATATATAGATATATATATATATATATATATATATATATATATATATATATATATATATTTAAAGATATAATAAATTATAATTCTTAAATAATGGTTAGGTTGGGACCAATAGATAAATCACAATCCTGAATCATAAATATATAATAAATCATTTTTATAGTTGAGTCCATTGGGATATCTGGTATCCAAACAGAATATCCAGAATGCTTCTCTCAGGTATAGTTCTTTTTTCCTATCTTCATTTCGTTGTTTATTCATGATTTTTTCTACTCCAAAAAAACGCATGGACGATACGTCTGAATTGTGCACATCACGAAAGTGCTTTGAAGCTCCCAAAATATTTCTCTCCTTTGCATTAACATCATAGACGTGCTCCACTATTCTGCAACGGAGCTTTCTGGGAGTGCAACCAACGTATTTCTTATCACATGTAGCGCAAACAATACAATATACAAAAGTACTTTCACAGTTTATATATGCATTGATTTCAAAAGAAAAAGGAAAGAACGGGATTTGCAGGTGGGTAATTTTATGCATATATTTACAAATCGAGCATCTGTCGTGACCACACTTACCTAGTTAGATGCGGTGCTGTGGCTGAGTTGATTACCATTGTCAGGTGAGAACAGTTTGGCACTAGATATGTTTGTGTATGTATAGACTGCATATTGCATATTAGGATTAGTATGCTATGACTAAGCCTGAAACACATCAGTGGTTCTTCCTGCCTTTGTGATTATGCTGTCTTTTTTAGATCTTGTTTTCTACAATAAAAGAGCCTTTTTTTGAGTGCTTCAACGTTTGCTGGATTTTTTGTCAAGTGTCTTTGCATTTCTGATGAGCTGGCTGTTTTTGTACTTTTGTACACTGTGACGAACACAGCCTAGTCCGCCGGCCCACTGGAGGGACGACGACCTGACTTGGGGTGTATCTCGACGTTGCACGGCTCCCTAGGGGGTGCACAAGGTCAGCCAGATACGGTTTCACTGTTCACCCCTGTCCACACGGGCACAGGGAGAAGAAGGGAGGACGAGAGAACACTTTCCTCGTCCAGAACCCTGAACGGCTGCCACCAGTTCTCTCGTTTAGTTATAAGACCGGTCCGTTACCGACTTATAACAGGGCCAGGAACCAACCCTTGGGTAGCTATATATCATAGACCGAGTACTAGGCGTGTGAGGCCGATGATCAAGACAGACTAACTCAGATTAAAGTTTATAGATTTAATTAGCCTTGGAGGGCACACTAGACAAATATATACAAAAGGATAATAATATACAGGTAAGTCAGAAGAGCACATACAAGCATGGGTTACAGACAAAAGGCAGTTAAAATGGGTCAAGTTACCTACTGGTTGGCTTGGTTCTGGGCTCACATGAGGGGCTTATGTGGCCTGGCTGCTGTGTACGGATGCTCCTGGAAATGCTCTTAGGTACCCCCCCTCCTGGATCAACGGCAGAGCCCACACGGGCTCCTGCTTATATCTGTGAGGGGACAGCCCACGTGGCAGCCCCCTTTCACGCCCCCACACACCCCTGGGACGGTCTAAGAACTCCTCCCACTCAGGTCATGCAGTTTCTGATACAAACACAAAAATGGACCATAACGCGGCAGGGCATTGGCACAGAACCGAGCCGGTAGCACCATCAGAACCGGCTGGGCGTACACAACGCCCGGATATCAGACACGCCTATCTTATGGGCTCCGTAGGTCCGGTTCTGGATATCTCGGTCCCCCTGCGCCTTAGAAACCTGGAAATGGTGGCTGTGTGTGTGGGGAGTTCCTTGTTTTGCGATATGAACTCGCCATGGACCAGTTATGAGCGGATCGCCTATAAATCGATATGAAATATCGGAGACGGTTTGGCTAGGGTCAGTTTCATTCAAGCCTTTGAAGCTTGGGAATTTGAGGCAGCATTTGTTCAGTGCTAATTAATGGAAGTGAGGGGTCTTTTGAGGTGTCCATGTATCCTGCTGTGCCAACATCCTATGGAGAGCATTTACAATGGGTCATGGCTGGGCTAATTAACGTGTAAATTGCTTTTCTGGGGGGCTGGGGGGCTGACTTGTCTAGGTTGGAGAGAGGACTCATATTGAGTCAATTTTCTTCACATACACTTTCATAGCTGATGTTTATTTCTCCCATCAATAATAAGTGGTGCTCCACAGTTTAGCACGTCACTTATTCGCCTATCACACACCTTTCATACTCACCAAGCCAGCTCACGACATCTGACTTCTCTCATGAAGTTATGTGCTGCTAACATTGAAAGTAGGAAGTGGTCATAATAAAGTGACTGTGTATGACCTACAAATAGACAAAATTTTTTAGAAGCACCAATGTCCAACAAAAACTGTGTATAAGTCAGTATTAAAACAAAGGTGAGTTTACATCTGCATTCAAGGAACTGCAGGTAGTGCTATTTTTCTGTCAAAATGACAGACACTTTGGCTGAATCTGACAGACCCAGCATAAGTCAATGGTGTCCATTGCTGGTATATATTGTGATGCAGATCTGGTAGAGCACTGTGGCTTCTGTACAGTTGTAACACACAAGGGTCACACAGGAGAGAATGGGAATGGTAGTTCAGTGTCACAGTGGCTAGGCACCCAATCGTCTCTTGCTCTCATTGGCACAGTTAGGGTGCGCTCACATGGCAAAGACAAAATACCGATCTGATTTTCCGACCAGCATTTAGTCTTTTTTGGCAGGTAGAGGGACGGCTTTTGTTTGCGGATTTAAGTCGCCCCCCTTCACACCAACATGTTCATGTTCTGCCTGAAGACCAGGCGGAAAAATAACATGATATAAGTTTTTAGGAATGTAGGCGATGTCAAAAAAACGTCCGGCAGAAAATCCGTGTAGTGTGAACTACTACTATGTCCCCATAGGCAGGTAAAGGCAGTTTAATGTCCCCCATAGGCAGGTATATGTCTCCCATAGGCAGGTATAGACAGGGTTTTAAAAAAAACAAAACAAAAAAAAATCTACAAGTACTTGCCTCTTCCCCGCTGCTCTGATGCGCTCCATCTTCTGGCATAGGCGGTCTGATGTCATTAGGCCGCACAGGCAGCGTGATGACATAGCACGCTGCCTGTGCCGGGTACTTCAGAAGGCCGCGAGTCTGCTTGCGGCCTTCCAGAGTACCCGGCACAGGCAGTGCCGGGTACTCTGGTCCGGAGTACGGAGTCCTTTTGCGATCTCCTCAGTTGTATGCACTCCCAGAGGAAGTGCATATGTCAAGTTGGTAATTTAAGGAAAAAAACATCAAAAGTCTGTTTCATCATTACATTCTTATTAAGCTCATCAGATAGTTTGTTAAACTGCTTTTACTGCTACACATCCTTATCGAAGTATCGGATATCTCTCACACAGCTTTCCTTGAGCAATGGGGTTTCG